>JBBPBX010003393.1:35330-56616 GCA_038048925.1 Garcialebias charrua
TATTGCGTTTACGTTGTAAAACCGCCGTCCAGCTCGGTCCATCCTCCGTACGTATTCGTTTACGACGTAAAACCGCGTTCACAGTACACACAGTAACAGTAAGTTGTACTATGTACAGTTTTGTTTTGTTTTTTGAATGTCCAGAGGACCAGACTTAGCTTTTTTAGAGAGTACAGGGCAGCTGTAGCCTCCGCAGCTAGTAAAACCGGAAACCGGAAACTGCGTAACTCGGCTTTTCAAAATAAATTTTTCAAAATGTATATACTGTATACTGTATATATATATATATATTTTTTTATTTTATTTTATTTTTTATGGGAGGTGCGTCGTAACCGTGAAACGTCGTAACTCGAGACGTCGTAAGTCGAGGACTACCTGTATTTAATGAGTGAAAAAATTACCAAAACGGTACGCAGGTGGACCGAACCAAACGTGCCGTACCGAAACGGTTCGGTACACCCACGTGCACCATTACACCCCTACTGCTGTCCCTCATCGCAGAGAGATTTGAATAGTGAATGTTTGTAGTTTTGGAGATGTGTTTTTCTGGACTGGAACTGAACAGAGAATGCAACTAAATCTGAATGTTTTTGGTGCAAGATATTCAACTTGGTAGAAGTTTCACTGTGAAGAAGAAGAAGGAGGGTTTTTATGTGTGTGCGCACCCAAGGTGGCCACAATCATTTGAGAAAACTAATTTTAAGCAACATAAAAAACAGAAATAGTTTCCTAAAATGATTGGAGTTGCTGGTTTACAAGTATATTTGGTGGTGGTTGGTGGTGGTCAGCTTGGTTTTGACATGGTAACTCAATTTTCCATGGTTGCAAGTGTATTTGGTGGTGGCCATCTTGGTTTTGATATGGCAAGCCAATTTTCCATTGTGACCTTTCTTACACGTAGATGTAGCCACACACCCACATAGAAGTTGGTACCTCACCTCACTTCATTTTCAAGTCAACGCTCACAACACGGATGGACATTTATGGTGGCCATCTTGGATTTTGACATGGCAACCCAACTATCAAAAGGAGTCTTTCTTATGCCTAGATGCAGCCACACATATAAATGGAAGTTGCTACCGCACTTATTTTCCAAGGTATCAGGATTGCAACATGCACAATCAGGATGCACCGACAGACAGACAGAGGGTATTTACAGTTCTCACTCTTCATTTGCAATGGGGAACAAAAAGCCACAAAATAGACTCTGTGGTACTCTGCAGTGGTGGGCACAGTTCTGCTAATTCGCTAACAGCAAATTTTTCATTTTCATTTTTCATTTAAGTTAATTCATTATAAAAATAAAAATAAATTAAAAATACAAAACAATCCCATAAATGATAAGAATACAAAATATAAAAAAAAATTCAGGAACTAATTTTTAATTTAGTGGATAAGCATGTTGGCTAACTTTGGAACTTTAGCGGAAGTTTCAGCTAATTTAGAGTCAGAGAGTCAGAGAGAATTTATCCAGATGTTGCTAACTTCAAGTTGTTGAAGAAAATTTACAAGCTTTTTCCCATCTGTTGTGGGTTGTCTTGAAGAGTTTGTTAAGGCCCCGGCAGAGCTCTGCGTAAGGCAGTACGCCGCTGTACGCCGTACGTACGCAGAGGCGCAAGCGTAGCCCCGCGAACGCGCAAAGCTCAAATTTTACGACCGCGTACGCAAGGCGCATTGTCTCACAATAAACTGCCCAGCGCCGGACTGTTTTGTATGAGACACAAATGTATTAAATTCCCCTTCTTCATCCCTGATCTAGACTTTTCTTTTTTTGTTGTTGCCAAAAGTCAAGTGATCGCTTGCTTCCTCGACTCCATGACTGAAATGATGAGAAATGATGAGAAATGAATGAATTTGTCACGAGCGAATTAAACTCGGGTCCTACATGGCTGCGCGACGTTCTAAATATTTCCTGGTGGGCTGTTGGCTGCAGGACCAGCGCTCCCTGTTTTTATTTTTTAGAACTTTTTATTAACATATAAAGTTTAGAACACCGCAGCGGCTGCAGCCAGCCAGCTCGTGCCTTTTTTTTCTTCTTCCCCACCCGACCTGTCAATCAATTCAGTAGGCGTGTCAGCAAATGACCAATCAGCGACCTCAGTTTGTCCCGTAGGTAAACGCTCTGCGCGCAGCTGCTCAAATTACGACAAGAATTTGGAGCGAAAACGCAAGCATTTAACGCGAGAACGAACGCAGATCTGTGCCTGTGAACGCATGCGCACAGAAAACGCACACAGAAAACGCGCGCAGAGCGGCGTACAGGCCGTACGCAGAGCTCTGCCTGGGCCTTTAGGCATGCTATTAGCTTACTAATAGACACAGTTTCAACTGGAAGGAGACAAAGATGTGTGTTGAGTGATAATTGTCTGAGCGGTTAGCGATAGCTTTCCAGCACTTTGTGTGGACTTGTTCCTGTTTAAAGTGCTTTATAAATAAAATGGTATGGTATGGTATGGTATAAAAAAATTTTTTTACCTGTTTTTAAGTTTACCAAAGCGTTGAAGCAAATTGTTTTTAGCAAATACTGTATGTGTTAGCAAAGCTACCCATCTTGGTTAGCAGTGCCCACCATTGGTACACAATAGAAACAGAACATGATGATATTAGAATACTATCATTAATACAAGAACACGTTAGGAAGATCTTTTAATCAGAGATCCGTGTTGAAATTCTCCTGTTGTTCCTGTCTTTCTTCAGAATAGCTAAGATCCTGTATGGACCAGTCATGGAACAGGTCCACATTATGTTTAAATTTTGGTTATTTTAATATAATTTAAAACTGAAAATATCATTAGTTGCTGCTTTACAGTTTGTTAAGTTATAAATACGTTGTTCCTCCAGAGAATTACTGGTAGTCTTTGTGTTTGAATGGAAATTATAAGAGTTAAGCCTCCCATCACTGTGTTGTTTAAAAGTATTTTTTAATATCCTGGTGCATGCTCAATAATAATAATAATAATAATAATAATGTCACATTTGTCATCTGTGTATGTTTCCATACAAGACGAAAATAGTCTCTGCATTTAACCCAACCACCACCAGGTGGGGCAGTGGGCAGCTATTGAAAGCGCCCGGGGGGCAATTGGGGATGAGGTGTGCCGCCCATACACCACAAGGTAATCCATGTAGAAAAACAAAAACAAACAAAAAAAGCCAAGTCTGCTCCTCTGGACATTCAAAAAGCAAAACATCCATCCATCCAGCCATCCATTTTCTTCCGCTTATCCGGGGTCGGGTCGCGGGGGTAGCAGCCTAAGTAGGGAGGCCCAGACTTCCCTCTCCCCAGCCACTTGGAGCAGCTCCTCTGGGGGAATCCCAAGGCGTTCCCAGGCCAGCCGAGAAACATAGTCCCTCCAGCGTATCCTGGGTCTTCCTCTGGGTCTCCTCCCGGTGGGACATGCCCGGAACACCTCACCAGGGAGGCGTCCAGGAGGCATCCTAACCAGATGCCCGAGCCACCTCAACTGGCTCCTCTCGATGTGGAGAAGCAGCGGCTCTACTCCGAGTCCCTCCCGGATGACTGAGCTTCTCACCCTATCTCTAAGGGAGAGTCCAGCCACCCTGCGGAGAAAACTCATTTCAGCCGCTTGTATCCGAGATCTTGTTCTTTCGGTCATAACCCAAAGCTCATGACCATAGATGAGGGTGGGAACGTAGATCGATCGGTAAATTGAGAGCTTTGCCTTTTGACTCAGCTCTCTCTTCACCACGACAGACCGGTACAGCGCCCGCTTCACTGCGGACGCTGCACCTATCCGCCTATCGATCTCACGCTCCAGTTTTCCCTCATTCGTGAACAAGATCCCGAGATACTTAAACTCCTCCACTTGGGGCAGGACCTCCTCCCCGACCCGGAGAGGGCACGCTACCCTTTTCCGGCTCAAGACCATGGCCTCGGATTTGGAGGAACTGATCCTCATCCCGGCCGCATCGCATTCAGCTGCAAACCGCTCCAGTGAAAGCTGTAGATCACGAGCTGATGAAGCCAATAGGACCACATCATCTGCAAAAAACAGAGAAGCGATTCTAAGGCCACCAAAACGGATCCTCTCAACACCTTGGCTGCGCCTAGAAATTCTGTCCATAAAAGTTATAAACAGAATCGGTGACAAAGGGCAACCTTGGCGGAGTCCAACTCTCACCGGAAACGAGCCTGACTTACTGCCGGCAATGCGGACCAAGCTCTGACACCGGTCGTACAGGGACCTAACAGCCCATATCAATGGGCCTGGTACCCCATACTCCCGGAGTACCCGCCACAGAACCCCCCGAGGGACGCGGTCGAATGCCTTTTCCAAGTCTACAAAGCACATGTAAACTGGTTGGGCAAACTCCCACGCACCCTCCAGGACCCTGTTGAGGGTGTAGAGCTGGTCTAGTGTTCCACGACCAGGACGAAAACCACACTGCTCCTCCTGAATCCGAGGTTCGACTATCCGACGGACCCTCCTCTCCAGAACCCCTGAATAGACCTTACCAGGGAGGCTTAAGAGTGTGATCCCTCTATAGTTGGAACACACCCTACGGTCCCCCTTTTTGAATAGGGGAACCACCACCCCAGTCTGCCAATCCAAGGGAACTGCCCCCGATGTCCACGCGATATTGCAGAGTCGCGTAAGCCAACACAACCCCACAACATCCAGAGCCCTAAGGAACTCAGGACGAATCTCATCCACCCCCGGAGCCTTGCCACCGCGGAGCTTTTTAACCACCTCGGCGACCTCCGCACCAGAGATTGGAGAGCCCGATCCAAAGTCCCCAGGCTCCGCTTCCTCAGTGGAAGACGTGCCAGTAGGATTGAGGAGGTCTTCGAAGTATTCCGCCCACCGACTCACAACATCCCGAGTTGAGGTCAACAGCACGCCATCCCCACCATAAATGGTGTTGGTCGCATACCGCTTTCCCCCCCTGAGACGCCGGATGGTGGACCAGAATCGCCTCGAAGCCGTACGGAAAAAGCAAAACAACAACAACAAAAAAATTGTAGAAACGTTTCGTCTTTCATCCAAAAGACTTCTTCAGTCTGAGGAAAACTGAATACAGCTCCACAGACTGAAGAAGTCTTTCGGATGAAAGATGAAACGTTTCTACAATTTATTTATTTTTTTGTTTAGTTTTTTGAATGTCTAGAGGACAAGACTTAACTTTATTTTCTTAAGATTTCTGTGTTGTTTTGATTTGTAACAAGCTTTTTTATCTAACAGAGTTCATTTCATTGAACACTTAAATTTTAAAATGGAAAGGACTTGAGGCTAACTCCATAACTTGTACCTGTTGTTCTTAACTGTATGAATGTTTGTTAAGCATTCACACAATTAAGATCTATTTTTCTTCTGTACTTTCTGCAATTTTTGTTCGACTTCAACTATTCATGTATCAAAATGTTCAGATTGTTGAGGATATTTCCACTCTGACGTTTGGTATTTGTGCAATTTTAACTTTTTGACATATTTAGATTTTTCTGGCTTATTTTTCCTCATTGAAAATGAATGGAGCTCTCCACATCCTTCAAAGCCTTTGAGTTGTTTACAACCTTTTACTGCTCATTTCAGCTTTTGTTCTGGTTCATCTTTTTCAACTTTGTGCCAGTTTCAATTTCCTTCAGCTCCATTCAGCTTCTCTTTATTTCATCTTTTTATGCACCTTTCAGCTTCTTTATGATACTTTAATTAACTTTTTTCTACTAGCATTTAACTATTTCTCTGCTAAATTTATCCCTAATTTTTTGTAATCTCCACCTTTTGTGATGCTTTTAAATCATTTAAAACATTTTATTATCCTTTTGGCTTCTTTCTGCTTATGCCAATTTTTAAAAGCTTTTTTCAGCTACTTTTTGGCTCATTTTCCCCTTTCAAGGTTCCTCTCTTCAAAAATTGGGAATGGAGGGTGTGCTCCAATTACAGTAGTCTCTCATTTATGTAATATTTTTTAAAACCGCGATAGAGCAAGTCCGCGATAAACGAACCGCGAAGTAGCGAGGGGCTACTTCTTAGCCTCCTTGGTGAGAGCTATTCAGGGGTACTGGAGAAGTGAGTCTGATTGTTGGACAAACCTTAGATTCAGGAGGAAGAGAGTTGGGTTTGCGTTGCCAGCATAAGTCAAGTCTCTCTTGTAAATGACTCCATGTGGCTCAATGAGACTAGCCTGTATAAATAAAGGTTGAATGAACACAGAATGCGCGGATTTCTCTCTTTGGGTCGGGAGTGAGGTTCTGCCTCAAGTGGAGGAGTTCAAGTATCTCTGGGTTTTGGTCACGAGAGTGAGAAGAATGGAGCGTGAGATTGACAGACGGACTGGTGCAGCATATGCAGTATTGTGGACTCTGTGCCTGTAAGTTGTGGTCAAGAAGAAGCTGGGCTGTAAGATGAAGTTCTCTGTTTATTGATCGGTCTATGTTCCTACTCTAACTTATGGCCACGAACTCTGGGTAGTGACCAACAGAACAAAATTGCGGATACAGGCAATTGAAATGAGTTTCCTCCGCAGAGTAGCTAGATCTTGGACCAAGCCTTAGAGATAGGGTGAGAAGTTCAGTTATCCAGGAGAGACTGAGTAGAACCGCTGCTCCTCCACATTGAGAGGAGCCAGTTGAGGTGGTTCGGGCATCTGGTAAGGATTCTCCCTGGGTGCCTCCCTAGGGAGGTTCTTTGTGTATAACTGACTGGGAGGAGACCACTGGGAAGACCCAGAACATGCTGGAAAGACTATGTCTTTCAGTTTCTCAGTTGCCTGGGGATGCCTTGGAATCCTCCCAGAAGAAGTGGAAGAGGTGGCTGTGAAAAGAGATGTCTGGACCTCCTTGCTCAAGCTGCTACCCTCACAACCTGACTTCGAACAAGCGTAAGAGGATAGATGGATGGATGGATTGAAAAATTGATTAATTAAAGAATCGAGATTCCTAGTCCTGTCGATTCTGAATAGATTCTACAGTGCAGTGTTTCCCCTAGTTAACTTGCCATGGTGGGGTGCTAATCTCACCCATAATTTTTGTTGATGGGGAGGGACAGAGACATGTCCGAGCGAAGCTTGCACCAACAGTTTTTGAGCAGGGGCGGGGGGCGTTCATCATGAGGGAAGAGGCACCTTTAGCTTTTTAGCTAGAGCCTGTATTTCGTGCTGCTAGCTTAGTGCTATGTCAGTGCCAGGTGGGGGGGGCAAGTTCGGTTTGGTAGGTGGGGTGCTCGGTTCTGTTGACGGGGTGGGGCACCCCGCTTGTATAATGGTAGGGGAAACAGTGCATTTAAATGAAACTAAATTAGCTTTGGAAGCATTTAAATTAGATTAAAATGTCTTTAGACACTTTAAAAAGGGTTTAAATATATATTAAATGCATTTAAATGAGATCAAAACATGTTTTAGATGCATTTAAATTAACTACATATTTCCTAGACAAGTTTCAATGAGAAAAATGTGTCTTGGATACATTAAAATGGAACAAAATATGTTTATACACATTTAATTGGGACAAAATATGTCATAGATAGTTGTAATCTTCATCTGATCTCCAATCTGCCCTTCATCTCCAAGATTCTTGAAAAAACTGTTGCTAGTTAACTTCACTCATACCTGTCCAACAACAACATTTATGAAGAGTTTCAATCTGGATTTCGCCCCCACCATAGCACCGAAACAGCTCTAGTAAAAATTACTAACGACCTTCTTCTTGCTGCTGACTCTGGTCTTCTGTCCATCCTCATTCTTCTTGATCTAAGTTCTGCCTTCGACACCATCTGTCATTCTATCCTCCTCAACAGACTAACCTCCATTGGCATCTCAGGTACCCCGTTAGACTGGTTCAACTCCTATCTCTCTGACCGCACTCAATTCATTCAGCTTAAATCCTTCCGTTCCCAGTCTTCCCCTGTCTCCACGGGTGTCCCCCAAGGCTCTGTCCTCGGACCCCTCCTCTTCATCATTTACCTCCTTCCTCTAGGTCACATCTTCCGCAAATACGGCGTCCATTTCCACTGTTATGCTGATGACACACAGCTCTACTTGTCATCAAAACCTAACTCCACCCACCCACCCTCCATCCTCACCGACTGTCTCAATGAGCTAAATCACTGGTTTTCTAACAATTTCCTTCAACTAAACAGTAACAAAACAGAAATCATTCTCGTCGGTACCAAAAACTCTATTTCAAAATCAGAACATCTTCTCGTCCCCCTTAACAACTCTCTGCTATCCCCCTCCCCTCAGGTCAAGAGCCTCGGTGTCATCCTCGACACCACTCTCTCCTTCACTTCACACATCAACAATATTACTCGGTCTGCCTATTTCCACCTCCGTAATATTAACCGTCTCCGTCCTTCTCTCACACCCCGCTCCACAGCCATCCTGGTGCACAGTCTTGTGACTTCCCGTATCGATTACTGCAACTCCCTTCTCTACGGCCTCCCCAACAAATCTCTCCACAAGTTACAGATGGTCCAGAACTCAGCTGCCCGTGTCATCACTCAAACCTCCTACTATAACCACATCACTCCTGTCCTGCAGCAGCTCCACTGGCTCCCGGTTAAATCACGCATCATCTTCAAAATTCTACTTCTCACGTTCAAAGCTATCCACAACCTTGCCCCTCCTTATCTATCTGACCTCCTACAAATCTCCATCCCATCACGCTCTCTCAGATCCTCCTCTTCGCTACATCTCCATGTACCCTCTGCCCGCCTCTCCACCATGGGGAGCAGGGCCTTCACCTGCTCTGCCCCTCACCTCTGGAACGCTCTACCGCCAGACCTTCGAAACACCACCTCCCTTTCTCTGTTCAAGACAGCCCTGAAAACACATCTCTTTAGACTAGCTTATCATTAACTCTACTAAATGTATTTTTATCATTTTGCATTTTATAATCTTTATGTATTTTATATTTCAATTTGTTGCTGATGTTTGAACTGTATTGGTTTGTTAAGTGTCCTTGGGTGTCCTGAAAGGCGCTTTTAAATAAAATGATTATTATTATTATTATTAGGCATGTAACGGTTGTAGTGGGTGTACCGAACCGTTTCGGTACAGCACGTTCGGTTCCACCTCCGTACCGTTTCGGTTATTTTTTCACTCATTGAACGTTAATATATGCGCCGCGGAACAAAATTTCCTGGGCGCGTTTCAGCACGGAGCTATTATCGCGCAGCACACGCAGCATTAGCCGTTAGCTTCTCGCTGGGGTCTCCGGTTTGTTAACGTTATGGTTTTCTTGTTAAAAAACGAGCACACAAAGCTGTGTGTGTGGACGTTGTTTCATGAAGACTGGATCTGCAGCAGCAACACGTCTAACGTGAACTCGTTTGAAACGACTTCATCTGAATGTGAACGAAGAAAAAGCAGCTGTTACAAAGTGCGCTAACAACACAGCTGCATTTAAACAACTTCATCAGGTAATTTAGATCGGTCCAGATCAATAACACAAACTGTATGAGTTTTTATGGAGCCAAGATGGTGTAGTGGCTAAGGCTTTTGACTTGGGACCCGAAGGACGCGGGTTCGCGCCCCGGCCACTACACACCTTAGGGTGTCTATGAGTGCACACCTAATTCTCCAGCTCCCCGAGCGCTGACTACGGCTGCTCGCTGCACCACCTGGTGGTGGTTGGGTTAAAGGCAGAAGACCAATTTCGTCTGTCAAGTATGGGAAACATACACAGATGACAAATGTGACAAATTAATTAATTAATTATTAAAGCTCTGAATCTAAGTCTGAATGTTTTTTATGCGCAGTTGATCCTTGCTATGAGACATCCACCACGTCAACACTTAAGCCAAAAAGTTCAGCTCTTTATGAAAAAACTAAAACTGATTGTCAACAAGTCCTAGAGCTGACGCCCTGATGATGAGTGGGAGATTCAACCGTTCAAGAGGTATTGTTCTTTTATTATAATTATTATTTATAATTTATTATTATTTAAAATCATAATCTTATTAACTTGTTTTTTTTTACCTCTGTGTTTTATTTCCAGTATTTCCAGTTACAGAGGTAGCATCTCTCTTCCACTTCAGGGAAATCCACCAGAGATCACCTGCTGCAGCTAAGAAGTGTGTGATGACTGAACTGAACTCTGAACTGTTCCAGGACCTGTCCCACCAAGAAGAGGTTGTGAGTAATGAGGACAAATACAGCCACACTGCTGCTACTGGACAAAAACTTGATTAGTTAGATTGTAAACAGTCTGTTGCTGCTTATTGTTCTGGTTCTGACTGTTATTGTATTTATTAAGATTTTTATTATTTTTAATATTATTTATTTATTGTAGAGTGCTCTTTATTTAAAATATCATCCAAATGGGTCACTTTTAAATGAGGCAACCTATTTTTTTATGCAATAATTCCTGATTCGCGGAACAGAACTGAAAAGAAGAGAATATGTAGGTCGGCTGATCTTTACAAATCAAGACAGCCAATAAACAACACAGAACTTTCTAAACTTTGGTCAATATGTATTTTTCAGTAAACAAAATATAATTGCTTAATTTTTAGGGCAGCATGATGTATTACTGTTTAGCACTGTTGCTTCACAGCAAGAATGTTCTGGGTTTGAACCCTGGTTTGGATGTGGGGTCTTTCTGTGTGGAGTTGGTGTGGGTTTCCCCCGGGGACTCTGGTTTGGTTTCCTCCCACAGTTCAAAAACCTAAAATATGTACAATATATTTAACAACCCTGAGAAGAACTGAACACTTAAACAGTGTCCAGAGAAGTATTCTTGTTAAATAAATAAATTGTTTGCTGCAATGAGCGGGTTGGTGCAGCCATCACTTTGTTTTCATTTTGCTACCCTGATGAAATACACACGGACACAGCTGGTTCCTGATTGTAGAAAAGTGGCCGACATTGGCAAATTAAAATCATTCAGCTGATTTTCTCAATTGTAAAGCATCAGTTTCAGAATATTAGAAAAGAGCCGAATGGATTTTTCAGATGAAAAACTTCATCTAGTACATTGCATTTTGTCGGGGTGTGTAGGAGTTTTGGAAGACTTTCTGGTCCTCTCCATGAATATTTTCTCTTTCCAACCATCAAAAGCGTTTTTAAACGTTAGATTTGGGTGTGGTCGTGTAACCTTGACATACATTTTACATTATTAGTGTATATTTTAGATCTTTTAGCGTAGAGTATGGTGTTCGTTTAGCGTATATCTTTGTGTATAACTAAGATCCTTATACAGTACAGTACTGTATACCGTTTCTTTTCACGCTTTATATTTTTGCTATTTTGGATGTAACTGGGACCCTGAGTACATAATTTCGTTGAGCGCTTGTGGCATGGGCAGTTTGCATGTCTGGAAAGGCACCATTAATGCAGAGAACTATGTTCAGGTTCTAGAACAACATATGCTCCCATCTAGACGTCATCTCTTTCAGGGAAGACCCTGCATTTTTCAACAAGATAATGCCAGACCACATTCTGCAGCAATCACAACATCATGGCTACGTAGGAGAAGGATCCGGGTACTGAAATGTCCAGCCTGCAGTCCAGATCTTTCACCTATAGAGAACATTTGGTGCATCATAAAGAGGAAGGTGCGACAAAGAAGGCCCAAGACGATTGAACAGTTAGAGGCCTGTATTAGACATGAATGGGAGAGCATTCCTATTTCTAAACTTGAGAAACTGGTCTCCTCTGTCCCCAGACGTCTGTTGAGTGTTGTAAGAAGAAGGGGGGATGCCACACAGTGGTAAAAATGGACTTGTCCCAACTTTTTTGGGATTTGTTGACGCCATGAAATTTTGAAACAACATATTTTCCCTTACAATGATACATTCTCTCAGTTTAAACTTTTGATCTGTGATTTGTGTTCTATTCTGAATAAAATATTAGATGTTGGCACCTCCACATCATTGCATTCAGTTTTTATTCACAATGTGTTAAGTGTCTCAACTTTTTTGGAATCCGGTTTGTACTTGGACTCCAGTTTAGTCAGGACCTGCATTCAAAATCTATCTGGCTTGCCCAGATTATTAAACATTTTTACATCCATTCATTTGAGGCTAGGGATGCACGATATTGGATTTTTGGCCAATATCCGATATGCCAATACAGGTAGGCCTCGGGTTACGACGGTCTCGAGTTACGATATTTTGCGGTTACGTCACGCATCTCGTTAAAAATATATATACATTTTTTTATTATTTTTAATTATTTTAATTTGAAAAGCCGTGTTCCTTCCGGTTTTGACGGCAGAAGCAGTAGCTTGACGTAGCTTGACGGCAGAAGCAGCGAGCACTCAGTAGTTTTCCACTATTCAGTGGAAAATACAGGCGGCCCGGTGGAGGGATACAAAGCTGGACCCAGGCGGCGCTCCAGAGAGGAGGAGGCTGGGTTTGGACGAAGCGAGTCCGATCAGCGTTGCTGCCGTCGGACACGTGAGCCAACAATGCTGTGTGCACATCCTGGAAGTTTCAGAGCTCCATAGAGCAGGAGGCTGGGTTTGGACGAAGCGAGTCCAATCAGAGGTTGCTACGCTCGAATACATGAGCTGGAAATGCTCAGTGAACTCTTTTCATTCATTCAACCTTTATTTAGTCAGGTAAATCTTATTGAGCCTCGAGGGCTCATTTACGAAAGCGACCTGCTACAAACTAAAGAATGATGAACATCAACGATACAAATACATTAAACAATAAACAAAACAAAAGAAAAACTAGCAAAAAAACTCTGTGGAAGTCTCAGAGCTCCAGGGATGAGGAGGCCTGCTTTGGACGGACTGTGTCCGATCAGAGGTTGCTGCGCTCGGATACATGAACTGGGAGCTGAACGGTGGTTTTACGTCGTAAACGGAATGGAGAATACAGCGGAGGGACGGATGGACAAAGGAAAACTGCTTCACCAGCATACCAGTTAGCTGCGGAGGCTACAGCTTGCCCTGTACTCTCTTTACTCTCTAAAAAAAGCTAAGTCTGGTCCTCTGGACATTCAATAAACAAAACAAAACTTGTTGGAGCAAGCTGGACAGGCTGTGGAAAAGTACTGTAGCTGTTTTATGGATGGCGGTTTTACAGCGTAAACAAATGGAGAATACAGAGGAGGGACGGATGGATGAAGGAAAACGGCTTCACCAGCATACCAGTAGGTTATTAACTCTTTTTTTCTTTCATTATGGCTCCTAAATGTATGTGGTTTTTAATAATTATGTAGGGTACTGTGTTAGGATAGGATAAGTGTTTGGTAAAATACAGTACTGCACGTATAAGGTGCAGTTTGGACGTATGTTTCGAGTTACGTCGAAATCCGCTTTACGACGCCACGTAGGAACGGAACTCCGTCTAACCCCGGCTTTACACTGCACGCGGCTCCGCCCCGCTCCGGTCCGCAGGTCGCAGCTGAGCGAGTCCAAAGCCCACTGCCTGCGCTCCGCTCAGGTCCACCTGGATGCGCCGCTCCAAGACACGTGCGAGATCGCGCGATAAATCAAGTGAAGTCAGAACAAAACAATTCATTCGGTGGAAGAAGGAGAACAACTGTAGAGAGACTGCTGCCTTGATCTTCTCTCGTAAATAAGCTACATGGTTTGAGCAACAGGAAGTGATGTTTACATTTCAGAATAAAATACGTTTTTATTTATTTATTTCTTGTATTGCGTTTGTAGGCGTAGTCATAGTCATAAATATAATAGTTTAGTCATAGAATAGTCATAAATGATAGTTTGACAGCATTTTTGTACAAATAAATCCGTATAGAGCTAGGATTAGTCCGCCCGTGGTGATTTTATTTTGTAAATACGGAAGTTGTGCTCGTTCCTTTTCCTGTTGGTGCGACGTAATCTTCAAAAGTTGACTCCGGCACAGCTCCGTCATCCGGCAGAAATAGAAAAATTTCTAATTTTGACGGACTGCCGTCCGCTCTCCGCAGCTCGCCGCCGCCGTGCGGAGCCAGTGTAAATTCTGTCATTGATTATAATGGGTGCGTATTTGCTGCGGAGGTCGGACCGGAGCGGGGCGGAGCCGTAACGCATGTGGTGTAATTCCGGGGTAAGTCGGGGACTACCTGTATATTAAAACTTATTTGGCCGATAACCGATACAGATATTTTTCCCCAGACCTACTTACAGAGACTACATAGCTTTCTCCACTGTGAAATTAATCCACTACATTATTCTGCATAGTCTTTGTCAGTTTGACCTGCTACCAAATGCAGATGCCAAAAAGGAGCTGAAAAATGATGCAACACTTCAACTTGAATTATGTTTAATGTCAAATTATTCATGGAAATTTACTCTCTAACACAATGACAACACTTGCACAGTGCAAATTTATGAATTTTCACAAATGTAAACTCAACCTGTTCACAAGCGACAGGTGAAAAGTGCATAAGTAATATCACTAGATATGTGACAGTGTCTTAAATTAAACATTTACTTAAATCAGAGAAGCCTCTTATACTGGTGAGTTATTTTGTTGGAATGGCCGATGTCTGATATTTAACTTTATCACTAATATCTGCAGATACTGATACCATGCTGATAATATCGTACATCCCTATTTGAGGCACTTAAACCCTAAATTATTATTGATTTCTGTTTTGTCAGACGTGCAGAGGAGCTCTGGTGAAATTATCTCCTGGATGATTTTAAACATCCATCCATCCATCCATCCATTTTTTTCCGCTTATCCGGGGTTGGGTCGCGGGGGTAGCAGCCTAAGTAAGGAGGCCCAGACTTCCTTCTCCCCAGCCACTTGGGCCAGCTCCTCCGGGGGAATCCCAAGGCGTTCCCAGGCCAGCCGAGAAACATAGTCCCTCCAGCGTGTCCTGGGTCTTCCTCTGGGTCTCCTCCCGGTGGGACATGCCCGGAACACCTCACCAGGGAGGCGTCCAGGAGGCATCCTAACCAGATGCCCGAGCCACCTCAACTGGCTCCTCTCGATGTGGAGAAGCAGCGGCTCTACTCCGAGTCCCTCCCGGATGACTGAGCTTCTCACCCTATCTCTAAGGGAGAGTCCAGACACCCTGCGGAGAAAACTCATTTCAGCCGCTTGTATCCGAGATCTCGTTCTTTCGGTCACAACCCAAAGCTCATGACCATAGATGAGGGTGGGAACGTAGATCGATCGGTAAATTGAGAGCTTTGCCTTTTGACTCAGCTCTCTCTTCACCACGACAGACCGGTACAGCGCCCGCTTCACTGCGGACGCTGCACCTATCCGCCTATCGATCTCACGCTCCAGTTTTCCCTCATTCGTGAACAAGACCCCGAGATACTTAAACTCCTCCACTTGGGGCAGGACCTCCTCCCCGACCCGGAGAGGGCATGCTACCCTTTTCCGGCTCAAGACCATGGCCTCGGATTTGGAGGAACTGATCCTCATCCCGGCCGCATCACACTCGGCTGCAAACCGCTCCAGCGAAAGCTGTAGATCACGACCTGATGAAGCCAATAGGACCACATCATCTGCAAAAAACAGAGAAGCGATTCTAAGGCCACCAAAACGGATCCTCTCAACACCTTGGCTGCGCCTAGAAATTCTGTCCATAAAAGTTATGAACAGAATCGGTGACAAAGGGCAACCTTGGCGGAGTCCAACTCTCACTGGAAACAAGCCTGACTTACTGCCGGCAATGCGGACCAAGCTCTGACACCGGTCGTACAGGGACCTAACAGCCCGTATCAAAGGGCCTGGAACCCCATACTCCCGGAGTACCCCCCACAGGGCCCCCCGAGGTACACGATCGAATGCCTTCTCCAAGTCTACAAAGCACATGTAAGCACACTGGTTGGGCAAACTCCCATGTACCCTCTAGGACCCTGCTGAAGATGTAGAGCTGGTCCAGTGTTCCACGACCAGGACGAACACCACACTGCTCCTCCTGAATCCGAGGTTCGACTATCCGACGGACCCTCTTCTCCAGAACCCCTGAATAGACCAGGGAGGCTTAAGAATGTGATCCCCCTATAGTTGGAACACACCCTACAGTCCCCCTTTTTGAATAGGGGAACCACCACCCCAGTCTGCCAATCATGGGCAACTGCCCCCGATGTCCATGCAGTATTGCAGAGTCGCGTAAGCCAACACAACCCCACAACATCCAGAGCCCTAAGGAACTCTGGGCGAATCTCATCCACCCTTGGAGCCCTGCCACCGTGGAGCTTTTTAACCACCTCTGTGCCCTCAGCACTAGAGATTGGAGAACCTGACCCAAAGTCCCCAGGCTCTGCTTCCTCAATGGAAGACATGCCAGTGAGACTGAGGAGGTCTTCGAAGTATTCTGCCCACCGATTCACAACATCCCGAGTTGAAGTCAGTAGTACGCCACCCCCACTATAAATAGTGGTGGTGGCGTACCGCTTTCCCCCCCTGAGACGCCGGATGGTGGACCAGAATCGCCTCGAAGCCGTACGGAAGTCATTCTCCATGGCCTCTCCGAACTCCTCCCACGCCCGAGTTTTTGCCTCAGCAACCACCCGAGCCGCATGCCGTTTGGACTGCCGGTACCTATCAGCTGCTTCCGGGGTCCCACAGGCCAAAAAGGCCCAATAGGACTCCTTCTTCAGCCTGACAGCATCCCTCACCGCCGGTGTCCACCACCGGGTTCGAGGGTTGCCGCCACGACAGGCACCAACAACCTTGCGGCCACAGCTCCGATAAGCCGCCTCGACAATAGAGGCGCGGAACATGGCCCACTCGGACTCAATGTCCCCCGCCTCCCTCGGAACGTGTTTGAAGCTCTCCCGATGTGATTTTAAACAATAAAAAGTCAAAAACACACCAACCAGCCATGATTATGTTCACGGAGAGGTGAAATAAAAGATTTTACATTCTTGGTCCTGTTGACAGGGCGGGGCACCCTCCTTGGATAATGGTAGTTGAAACACTGCACTGATAATCCTCACTGGTACCCAACTACAGTAGTTTAAAACGAGTAAACCATCAAGCACCCTGCACTGGTTTTGTTCCACAATAAATATTAATCTCAACTGTAGATACATACTTGTTTATAACATTTAGGAATTTTAGCTGAAAAATAAAAATCTAGATGCCTAAAAATTCAGATCTAAAAGGCAAAAAAACTCAGAAGTTTTGTTTATGTTCTTGTCATTACCCTGTTTGACATTTTGTCCTGTCCTCTTGTCAGTTTCCATGGCACCACTGTTAGCCAAACATCTTCCTAGATGAACTGAAACATGTCGAGGCTCACGCCCTGTTCTTTTTTTAACCCCGGTGGACTAATATATAATCAGTGAGAGGCACTGAGGCTCACTGCAGAGTTTTCTGCTCCTCTCGCAGGGCGATTTATCAGCTGGAGTCAAAGACGGCACAAAAATGTTAATAAGGATGCTCACCACCGCCCGCTCTCCCTACACCTCCGTCACGTATTACCTGAGGAACATGAAGGCAACATCTGGCTGTCTTCTGAGAGCTGTAATTTTAGAAAGCCTCCGACATTTAAAACCCTTTACGGCTTGTTGTTTATTCTGGGTCTGTTTTCACGTCATCAGTCAAGAGTTCTCAGAAACAGCGATAGGAACGGACACATGGAGGCCACACTCGAAGAAAAAGGTTTGCACCAAAATAAAATGAGCTCAAAGCAGAAAATAAACCTGTCAGGGAAGTGGACGCCAACTTTCATCAACAATGAAACCTGAAAACTTTTGTTTCATTGGGATTCCAGGACAATTATCTTACTAGGTCGGCACATTAAGCGTTTTCTACTAAAACAAGCGGTACGTAAACGTCCCCCATCACTGAGGGATTTGAAAAGTGAATGTTTGTGGCTTTTGACGCAAGTGTTTTTTTCTGGACTGGAACTGAACAGAGAATAAAGTAAACCTTAATGTTTTTGGTGAAAGACACTCAAGTGGGTAAAAGTTACACTGGAGAAGAACAGCAGGAGGTTTGATATTTTTCTTGTCTGAGACAGCGCAGAGTGACAGATCCAGGTGAGAGCGGGAGTCCCTTTATACACCACCAGGTACAATGGAGGAGCCACTGGGTGGCAAATGGCGGCCTTGTCCCACATACATTTATCTTTGGCTACTCTAATCATTTGAGGAAACTTTACCCTTAAGCAATAAAAACTAGAAAACCTTGTGTTCTCAAATGATCGGCGTGGCCAGTTTATCATCATGCTCACTACATGCATGAAGAGATGGACAGACGGTATTTACAATTCCCCTCTTTGCGATGGGGAACAATGATGGACTATGAACCTTTCTATGCTGTTTCATACCATACCATACCAACTTTATTTATAGAGCACTTTATGCACCCAACAGGACCAAAGTGCTGTACACACAATCACAAAATACAATACAATCACAAAATGGAAGGGACTAAAAACAGTACTAAAATAATAAATTATGAATAATTTATAATATAAGGAATAATAATCCCTGAAGGGGAGCCCAGAATGGGGAGAATAATGACAAAAATGTTCTACAATACTTTACAGTAGGCCTGTTGCAATAAACAATAAATTAATTAATTGCATGATAAATGAAAATTATCTACCTCATTTTCATTTATTGGCTATCGTTTTTTCGTGTCTCTCTTTCTACTGAAGACACTGGATGACAAAATACTCAACTCTGGTGCTCTTCACTGACCCCTCTCTTTCTCTTTAAAATCCACTTTAAAGGAGAAATGAAAAGTGTTTTTAAGCTAATAGTAGTCTAATGAAAAGCATAAAATAAGCTTGTTGAGAAAATTTCACAAGTCAAAAATGTCATCCTAACTCAAATTTAGACTTTGCAAAGTGAAAAAATTCTCATCTGGTGTTTTTGACCCCCCTCCCTCTGCTTGCTCTCCGTCCCCTGAATATGACATAGGCAGTGCAATGGTCGTCCCTCATACAGTAATATTAGTGTGTGTATCTAGTATTTTTTCAACTTTCATCATTTTGTAAACCGCCCCCTAGCTTATAGACTGTAGTTATGTTATCATTCACAAGAGTTTGTATATATTTTTTGTTTATGTAGTGTTTTGTAGTTCTGTTTGTGTTAATAAAAAAAAAAATCTAGTAGTGGACAAAAAGGTTTCAGTGTGTAGCAATTAGGGATGCAGCAAAAAAAATCTATTTTTTAAAGAATCAAGATTCTTAGTCCTGGCGATTCAGAATCGATTCTAAAAGCCCCAAAATAGATTTTAAAACTTTTTTAAAATTTTATATTGTATTTTTACCGCTCCTGTGCATTCGGCCGCTGTAGAATTTTGGCCGTGTAGGGCCACCGTAGTTAGTTAGCCAGGCAGCTCCCAATGGAGCCTGCTAGCAAGGAGGGAGACCCTGCATGTTTCAACTTGCTCCTTCATCTTTAAAAATCATTTTAGATCCTACTATGTTCTGTGGAATACAGAGCTTAACAAGACATTGGTAACTGTTTCAGGACATTTTCAACACCCCCACTTCCATGTTAGCATACGGCGCTAGCATGCTAACGTTAGCATACGGCGCTAGCATGCTAACGTTAGCATGCGAAGGCTATTCGTATTTCCAGGATAGAAATGCCCATTAATGCACTAAATCACCAAACTGTTTTTGACAAACTTAAGTGATATCCTTCAGATTCAAAAAAGTCTTCTGCTTCCATTTTAAATGACAGACAAGAGGACAGTAATGATGGGTTTATAGCTTCAGTGTTATTGTAAGATAGCAAAGGAGGTCTTAATTGTGTCATAAAAGTGCGTCCAGAAAATTACTACAGAAATCACTGCACTTCGGCATGTAGCAGGAAAAATGTAAAAAAACTATTTCTTTAAGCTACTGACTTGAAAAAAGCATACTAAGTATGTTTATGTGTGTTGTTTACTATATGAAATTCTTGTTATATCGATTTTTTCAGATTTGATTACATTTCTCCTTTAACCGTCCAAAATCGAGTTTTTGGATCGTTCAAAGCAGCTAAGCTGAGAAGCTAAGCTAAGAGCTAAGCTAACAGGCCGACCTCGGGGGGGAAAAAACCTCCGTCTTGTAGAAGCTCCAAAAATATCACAGTTGAAATCAGTGCCTTCATCTAAAACAGTTGCTTTTTTTTTTTCAAAAAGAAGCTGAGAACTTGTTTACTGATTTTTATTAAAAGCTTTGTGTGACAAATGCTATGCTAAAGAGCTCAAACTATACAGAGCGTCTGCAATTTTGAGAACCGAAAAAAAGGAAGGAGAGACAGCCCATGTCCCGTCAAGGGGCCTCCCTCCTATTTTTCTTAAAGAGACACACTGCTCACTCCCTCACTATCCATTATTTGGTTAAAACTGTCTTATACTGCCATTCAGTGGTCAAAAAATATACTACACACAAAATTAACCAAAATTTATTTTTAAATTTGACAATTACTAATTATTGTCAAGTTTCAAACAATATTTTCGTTTATTGCAATATTTTCTGAGACAATTAATCGCCCAACAAAAATTGTTATTGTGACAGGCCTACAATACAGGTCAGGTGAAAAAACGGCTAACTTTATTTAACTAATAAAGACTGCTCAACCTGAATACGAGCAAAGAAAATAGATTGACAAGAAAGTAAAGACGACGATAAAAAATTTCCTAACATAAACGTCTTTTCATGTTAACCGAATCTTGCCTGAACAAGATCCGGGAACTCTCTTAGTTTGTCAGAGTGCGTTCCTTGGATCCTGCAACTCTCAGGCTTACTAATAATAAAGTTATGAACAAATATGACTGCCTTGTTTTGGGAGCCATGCTTGAACTGTGTCACTCCCCTCTGCTGCTGAGAAGATAGATAAATAACTCAGACACCTCCACTGCTGTTTTAACGACGCTCTGGAAGCTCATCACCCACAGCACAAAAGCCGTTTTCGCATTGGCCAGCCCTCAATGCCCCGGGCCGCCCCTGGGTGGCTCTGGGCCACCCGCGTTCATTACGCATTTGCCGCAGAGCCGCCTTGAAGTGGGTGGGCAGTTCTCTGGAAGTGGGTGGGGTGCTCTCTTCACGTGGGTGGAGTGTTCGTGTTTTAAGAGAGGAGACTCCGCTAAAAAAAAATTGTTAGCTGGATATATATATATTAGTGTTTCTGAGTTTAATTTTTGTTAATAACTGATCACAAATCAGCTTATGTTACAACGTAAATAACAACGAAGCGCGCACCCATTTCCGCCTTTCAGCGCGACTTGAATGTCATTAAACAATAACTAATATTGTCTAACTGTTGCGCGCAGCCAGGGTTTTAAAATATAACTAATAATCTCTAACTTCTACGTGCAGCTAAAATGTTAAGAGAAGTGATTCCTATATGGGTAAGGTGGACACCTGAAAATCCAGTCCGCCCCAATAGCTCAAAGAGTTAGTGCACTGCTGTTTTGACCGGGAGAAGCGGGTTCGCTTCCCGCCTGGGACAAAGTTA
>JBBPBX010003393.1:58454-72426 GCA_038048925.1 Garcialebias charrua
TGGTGTGTTTACGGATGAGAGTCACTCCCAACACGTATTTCATGTACTAAAAGATTGTACGAGAGCTCACAGTGTCACATTAGTTTTAATGTTTGACCAAAACAGCTAAAACTGTAAAAACTAAAGTTAAAACTCTTCATTTCTGAACATCAAATGGTCTTAGTTTAAAACACTGACATGTCTGATTTGCTTGTTTTTCCCTCAGGGTTCAAAGATTTATTTTAGGTTTTGGTACATTTCTATTTTCCCTAAAAAAAAAAGTTAACATTTAGGCCCTAAATGTGGTAAAAGTATTTTGTCCAATCACTGAACCAGCTGAAGAGCAGGGGGAAAAGTTGACAAAAGCAGAGAAGTCTAACTTTAACTGACGGAGAGGGAAGAAGTCAGGAGATAAGAAAAATGTGAAAAGTGATAGAAAGGGAAGAGAAGAGGAAAGAGGAAGCAGAAGGCTCATATTTTACAGCTGACGGAAAGCGTGCGGTCTGGCAGGCGTTCCAGGAATCACTTTATTAGTTGTTCCTTTTAGAAGAAGGGCCACCCGAAACAAAAAGACCCAACGCTTCACCTGACCTGAAGGTACGAACACGTTGCCATCGGGTTTAGTAAAATATATTTGTCACTTTACAGCTGTAAAGTTTTAAAGATTTGACTTCAAACAAGTTCCGTTGTTTGACTCAGACGTGGATCATTTTAAGTTTATGATTGGAGTTTTAACAAGAGTATCGCTAACGACACATTAAATGCTCGTAAACAAACTATTAGACAGCAACTTATAGCCGTGACCCAGACAAGCAAAGACCTTGTACAACTTTGACCTTCATTTGTGGCCTTGACCTTGGAGCTGGGGTGATGAGAAGATTAAACGGCATACGGTGGTAGTGGTGATACAAATGTGTATGAAGCTTCATGAATTAAATAATCAATCAGAAGGTATGTGCAGGAGAAGCAAATACCTTGTTTTAACTGTGACCTTGATATGTGACCTTAAAGCAATCGTTGAGTTGATCAAAAGTCATGGGCAGGATAAGAGAAAGGTTGCAAACGTAGGGAAGACTAGACCATAATATATCCGCCTGTGTTTCTGCAGTAAAATCAAATGTTCATGTCTACTGGCACAATTCAATTCAGTTTATTTATTTATTTATTTATTTATTTAGCACCAAGTCACAACAGAAGTCGTCTCAGGGCACCCAACAGAAACATTCACATATATTTAAATAATTTACTTTCACATAGATTTAAATAATCTAACACTACAGTATTTATCTGAGGATACTATGGATACTAATAGGATGGATGGATACTGAGGGTACTAATACTTTGACATTTTGCACCAGTCACATTTAATTCACAGGAGCGCGCAACGAAGGTGCAGACCCGCAGAAAAACAGACGGAAAGTTGTGAAAAAATGTGACCAAGATGAATGCAACGCAGCCTGAACAGCCATAAATTGTACATTTAAGTAACCATATTCATAAATAACCTATCCTACAAACCTGGCAGCAACAAGGGCACCACAAAGGGGAGACCAAAGGGGGCCACCCGTAAAAAAAATTAGAGTCCCCTCCACTAGCCCCACTTGGCCAGATGAGTCCCAAGCTTTTGCTTGGTGTGCATTTTTTATTTCCCTGAGCTAGTTAAGATTAGTAGAAGCTCAAAACATGAAAACATTGGGCCTCATGCAAGAACATGTTCGTATTTTTATCCTAAATTTCTCCTACTTTTGTTCGTACGAAGTGTTTGTACGAACATGCCACGTCAGATTCAACAAACTCTTCTATCCTCAGGAAAAGTGTGTAAATGAGCTGCGTACGTATGATGAATTCCACCTGTTCTATCCACCTGCGCGTGCACGCGGAGAGGTTATTTACATAATTCCCACCCCTCAAAACACCATATAAGGCCACGTTTCCTGCCTCAGAGAGCAGGAAGTGTCTGTTCATACAAGGTATGACTATTTTTTTCCTTCTTTCTTTAGATTATTTATTCATTCCAGATTTAAAAAACTCTATGCTTTATTTCTTGTTGTATTGTAAATAGTTTTCTTGTGTTATTTACATATGGAATGAATTAAAAGAAAAAAAAATACGTTGGTCCCATGTGGGACTTGAACCCATAAGGTTCGGAACGACAAGCCAACGCTCATCTCACTGAGCTATCAGAGCTCTGTGACTGCAACAGGAGGAGGTCAAGGTAAAGTCTGCGTTACCGAGACAAATTAAACTTAAATTAATTCATAATTTAAGTTGGTTTTAGTTTGAGATCTTCATATTAATATTGTAGTGTTAGAAAACGGCATTGATAACAAATTGATTTTAATTTAAATATTTTAATCCGTTAGTCATTATTACATTTAAAATTATAATTCTAATTCAAACAGAATAACCTATTGTCAAAAATAATTATGGTGCGTGATTTCTTTGGACTCAAAATATTTTCTGAATAACGAAATATGAAGTTATTAGTGAAGAAAATCCGTCTGGATAACAGCAGACTGACTGCTCGTAAAATATACGACAGGTCTGGACCACTCGTAAATTTTGTTCGTATCTGAAAAAAATCTTAGGATACGAAAACATTGTTGAATGCCACAAATGATCCTAAATCACTCGTACGCACAGTTTAAGAACAAATCTGTGCGTACGAACGGTTCTTGCATGAGGCCCATTGTTTTTGAGCAGTCTGGAATAAAAATATAAATGTTTTTAATTTAAAATTCAAAATACTCCTCTCGATTACGGTCTAAAACTAGTGTCCTCAACATTAAGATGCTAGGTCACAGGAGTTTATATGCACAATAGTTTTAATAAGTTTAAATTTACTCCTTGCACAACTAATAAAACCATGAATCTTGAGGATTTGTGTATTTGTTACAGAAACAGGAGAATAAATCTGTATTTGAATTTTTAGACTGCAGCAGTTTCAGTAAAGGTAGAGTTACAGTTATAGTATGCTATAACAAAAAGTGCATTCTATATTTTTATATTTTGGGCTATTTTTGGACTTTTATACTATTTTTCAATCATAAAAGTTAACAGCAACAAGGAAATAAAATGTTTTTAAAAATAATAAGTGGCTAGTAAATGTTTTTTTTCAATGTTCTCCTTCATATTAAAGATGTACATTTGGCTTCTTTTTTTTTTTTTTTTTTTAGAAAAAAGGGCAAAAAGCCTTGTGTAATGCCATTTTATGTTTTATAAAAAATAAAGAACTCATTAGCACCAAAGTTCATGCACATCCAGGTATAAAATCTAACAATGTTCAGTCAGATCATCTGGACGTTTGTTTTGTTTTGTTGTTCAGACGTTTCGTTCTTTATCCAAAGGACTTCTCTGAACTCCTTAGCGTTTAGTAATTAGTGTTATTCTAAACCTGGGGTCATTAAAGCCAAAAAGAGCCACTTCTGCCCTTTTCTGTCACTAACCTTGCCTAGAGCCATAAAATATACTGGAAGCTTTGAATCAACTTTAACTAGAGCTTTTAAAAATACTACTATATATAAAACTATTTCTTACATTTAAAATTAAAGATTTGTTGTCATTTATTGGCAGTTTTGTGTGTTGGAAAGAGAACGAGACCACACTCCAGCTCATTTAATGTAAATACTGAACTACTGTATGTGAGCTGTGTCTACATAAGAGTGGAATTAAACTGGATGTTTCTGAATTCATCTCGTTTTTCAGATCCATTTTTCTCCCTATGTTTTTCTGTCTTCTAACTCGTTCCTCAGTTTTTGTTCCATTTCAACAATTAATGCAGCAAAACGTTCAGCTCGTTCAGGACATTCCTGCCCTGACTATTGTTTTGTGAAGTTTTTACTTTTTCAAACATTACATAGCTTTTTCTGCCATGTTTTTCTCTTTGAAAATGAACGGAGCTCTTCACATCCTTCAAACTCTTTCTGCTCATTTCTGCTTGTTGCCAATTTCAGATTTTATTTTTATTTTTTGTAATCTATTCAGCCTCTATGCCTTTTCCATCTTTTTCTGCTTTCTTCAGCTTCTTCCTGCTGAATTCAGTTTTTTTTTCTATTTCAGCTACTTTTTAGGAGAGTTTTTCAGCTAATATTAGTTTTTTATCTTTTTCTTTTTTGTTTGTTGCCAATTTCCACCTTTTGTGATTCTTTCAAATTATGTTAATTTTTTCTGCTCCTTTCAATCTCTTTCTGCTAATATCAGCCTTTATTATTATTATTAGGTTTTCTGCAATTTTTTTGTTCATTTCAGCTTTTCTGCTCATTTAATTTTTTTGTGTTCATGTTTTAAATGTGTTGTAATCTATCCAGCCTCTGCTTGTTTCTGCTTTTTCTACACATTTCAGCTGTTTTTCTGCTGCTTTCTTTGATTTTCCTGCTTTCAGCAGATGTCAGCTGTTCAAATTCAAATCTTTGAAACCTTTTCATTCGATTTCAGCAGAAATAATTCAGCAATACGTTCACACTGCACATCAGCAGAAACTGACAGTCCTCTGGTTAATATAAATATCCCAACTACAACAAATGGAGCACCAGCCTCCTTTCTAATAAACTGCTGAGTAATTAGGTCAGTTTATGATTTACTGAATTTATTATTTACGTTTTTTCATCTCGTGGTTTATGTGTGTAAAACTGCAGTTTGTTTTCTCTCACCAGTTTGCTTCAAATATTTTAAAAATGTAAACATTTTTAAGGGAAAATTATCTTGTGGTGTGTGTGTGTGTATATGTATAAATAATTCGATGTCAGATTTGGTCCAGGTTATAAAGAGCCACATGTGGCCCCGGAGCCGCAGGTTGCAGACCCCTGCAGGTCCGTCCGTCCACCTGCTGCTGCAGCTTGACGCTCACCTGTGATGGAGAAACTTCAAACAACCGCCTCATGTTTCACATCGGTTCTGATCCGTACAGTAACACGAGCCGGATAACGTTAGCTCGGCTGTGACCGCAGTGACCCTCAGTAATTATCTGATGTGGGCTTCCAGAAGCCTCCCGCCCTCCCGGTACCAGAACCGGGCCTCAGCTACCGGCTGAGGCAGAGTGACCTTGGAGCCTGGCTGTTGTTGTTTTCCACAGAGGTCAGCAGAGAAGAATGTGAAGCACGCAGAGTCCGAAACATGCCGTTCTCTCCCCACCAACGGTTTTATACACTTGTCGTTTTATTCATTTTGCCCCTGCTTGTGATCAGTGCCAAGATTTATGAGTAAACTCAGCTTCCCTCATCCTTCATGTCCCGTTTACTCGCTTCTTGTTGCTGCCCAACAGATTTATTTATTTATTTATAGTCTGAATGCTTTTAACTCATCAAACTATTCAGATCCGTTTGTCTTCAGTGCATTATAACTCGTTCCTCTGTTTTTGTTATATTTCAACAATGCATGTCTCAAAATGTTCAGCTCATTCAGGACATTCCTGCTGGGACTTTTGATATCTGTGCAATTATTAATTATTGAAATATTTAGCCCTGTCGGCCATGTTTGTCTCACAGAAAATGAATGGAGCTCTCCACATCCTTCAAACCCTTTGAGCTGTTTAAAACCTTTTACAGCTCGTTTCAGCTGTTGTTCTGCTTCAGCTGTTTTCAGCTATTGTTCAACTGCTTTCAGCTTTCTTCTGCTAATTTGAGCTTGTTTTTATTTATTTATGCTAAATTCAGCTGTTTAATATGTGTTTTTTTTCTTCCTAATTTCTACTTTTTGTGATTCTTTAGAATAATTTTAACAATTTTATGCTCCTTCTTGTTCAGATTTAGTTTTTTGTAATCTATTCAGCCTCTCTCTGCTCATTTCTGCTCTATTCAGATCCGTTTTTACACATTTCTACTTATAATTTTCTCATTTCAGCAGCTGTTCAAATTCAGCTCTCATTGACAGTTTAGAGATTAAACCTTTTCAGCTGCTTTCAGAGCGTTCATGCTGCATTTTCACAGGAGGGGACATTTCTCTAGTTTTGCATGTTTTGGGATCACCAGGACGTCACGATGACCTTGAGAAGCGTTTTTAGGAGCATTCAGCTCTGCAGAGACCTGAGGAAGGTGAACGGCAGAGAAGCTATTTTAATGTGTTTTCCTGCAGGATATCCTGGGACTTTTTCCACATAGAACAACTCACCACAGACAAAACAAGTTGTTTCTCTACTCAGGAGATTTGATGGATTTTGGATCCTATCGTTAACACGACTCTACCGTCAGATTTAGGGGGAAAAGCTACTTAATGACAGCTCATGATTAAATATCATCTGGAGCGTTTAACCTGGAAACATGGCGTGTCAATTTTGTAATAAAAATGTGCAAAAAGAAATAATTAAGTTTTTAATACAGTATATAATTTTGGAACTACAGTAGCAATGACATCATGATTAAGTTTGTCTTCTCATTAAATCACAAAACAGAGTAATGAATGGCTCTGTCTGTATGAGTGTGTAAAATGTTTGATTTTTGTGTTCCAGCCAGGACATTTAGACTAATATCATAATTAACCATTAATATGGATGCGGTCGTGTTGTTGCCGTAGAGTCTCCATCACATCAGGAAGTGAAATCCAGCTGTGGATGGAAGTTGGGCAGGATCCAAATGGTCTTCGGGATCATTTGGAACAATTTGGCTTGACTTTTTAATCTCGGCGTGTCCAAAAGAACCAGATGCTTCATTTGTTTTAATCCCGTCAGGACAAGAAAGAAAACACTCGTTTAGTGCAAAATGTCTGGTGAGTCGATGCCACCAGACATTTGTGTTTTTCAACCTGTTTTAATTTGGACGTCATCATCACGGGGTTGTTTTTATCAGCCTTTCTGAGCCCCCGCTCTTTTCCCAGATCTTTAGAAAACTGCATTAATCGAGGCGCCCTCTGCTCGTCACCATCCAGCCCTGCCAACATCCAGTTAGGCAGCCGTTCAAACCAACAGCTACAAGCCTGTGGCCGTTAGTGAGGCTAACTATTAGCTCCCAACGTCTCGTCATAAACAGCAGAATGCAAACAAATGAGCATCGTGTCCTCTGGGCTTCACATCACTGACCTCCACACCTGCCTCAGGTTAATCATTACCTCTGTCAACACAGCTCCAGGTTTCCACCTCCTGCTTTGTCACGTTCTGCTCCTCTGTTTCTCATCTGGTTTACTCCGGCTCCCGTTCCGTTTGGTTTTCTCGGCCCTAGATGCATTTTAGTTCTGCTAAATAAAAGTTGGGCCTCTGCTGGAGCCTCGCCTGCGTTTGGGTCCAGACGCCATGGCCGCACGCAACTTTGCATGGCGACTGCGAGCTCCTCCGAAAGGTGCCGTGCAGCATTCAAATGTCCAGAGTCACATTATCCGTGTGAGGGTTAAATTAAATGTGCATGTTGCTGCTGATCACTTGTTTTATGCTAACTGAAGGGACGACATGACCCTGCTGCTTTCTGTGTGTTGGTTTCTGGACCATATGATCACGAGCGAGAGAAGCAAAGCAGCCGAGTCTGCTCCAAAGATTAACCACAGACCAGGCAACACCTCGTAAAAACACACACACACACACACACACAGAGAAAGATTAAAAACATGTCAAAACAATAGTATCAGAGCTGCTCTGCCCTCAGAGAAGTTTTTCACGCAGGTAGAAACTTTTCTCTGGATTCAGGCTGAAAACAAACGAGCTGAAATAACTTGGGCTGTTTGGGACTCACCGCTCGATGTGTGTCCCTCGCTCCACCGAAGAGCTTTGTTCCTCAGATTTCTACAAGATCTTCAAACTCTGTCCCTCTGCTCTGAGGATTTTTTTGTTGCTGCTGTTCTTGCGAGCCGCAGGTCCAGCTCTGTCTCTCCTCTCGACGCCGGCGAGCGACCTGCGAGAACGAGAGGAACCGGTGAGAGAGCCGAGGAGCCACACAGGTGCAGAGCAGACCCGCACAGATTTACAGACAGGAGTGCGTCGTACGAAACGGCTCCTTTTGCCTCGTGCAGGACTCCAACCTTGCTCCACTTCCCCCTCCTCCCTGCGCCTCCCCTCCCTCGCGCTGAACAGCTCAAAGACAGACTCAGAAGTTGCTCTTTCTCCAAGTTTCTTCTGTCTTTCTGCAGAATTCAACTTCAGGAGAAGCTTGTCCTGGAGCGTTTGGGATGTTTTTACAGAAACAACCTGATAAGAGAAACCATCGATCTAATAAAGGCTTTATTTGTTTTGCAGCGATTCAAATAATGATCTTGATTCTGCTGCAGCTCTGTGCACGTTGGCCTTGAAAGTCTTCATTAAAAACACCCGTTATGATGATTAGGAAGTGTCAGGGTTGTAAAAGAAGCTTTTTGAAAGCATCAATCAAAGCCCTCCTAAGGCAAACGGCGGGTGTGCTAGCTCTCACATGCCTGAAAAACCCAGCTGAGTTCTTATGAGTCAAAAGGTTTCTGCAATATTTAAAAATCTGTGACAGCAAAAGTCTAATTTGATCTCAAGAGATTCAAGTCATTAAATTATTAGATTTTATTGCAGAGGTGGGCAGATTTTTTTCAGAGGTCCAAATATTCAAAGCAATCGAAGGTGCGAACAGAGAACTGGAAAATGTATTTTCTTGAGACGTTTTTTTTTTGTCTTTTTCTTGTTGTAGCATGCTTGATAACAAATACATCTCCCCAATAGAAATATGAGACATCCTGGCCCTTGTGATAAAATGTTTGTTAGCTTTAACGTGCAAAAAAATGGCACATTTGCTTTTTTGAGACTTTAAGGTTCAGTCCAACTCTGCAAACAGCAGCTGTATAAAAACAGCTGTTCTTAGTCCAGAGGTTTTGTTGTTTTTGTCCAAGATGGTTCATTTAAACTTCCTAAAGTTTCACTGACAGAACGTCCGTGTTCAGCAACTTATTTAAAGGTTTAATAAAGTTCAGGCAGGTCAGCTGGACAGTATTTATTTTTGTTTTTATTGTTGAAACGTTTTGTCCTTCATCCAAAGGACTTCATCAGTCCGAGGAGCCACAACAAACTCCATCCCACAAGCAGCACACTCACGTAGTGGGCCAACCAGTTTGATGGTGATAAGATGGTTTCTGGAGCCCACCTTCTCCTCCATCAACTCCTCTGAGGCAGCCATAGACAAAATTGTTCAAAACACGTTGTTTGATTTTTTTTTTACTTGGATGAACTTTGATGTTTTGAACCACTTTGGTCATGGCTGCCTCAGAGGAGTCGGTGCAGGAGAGGGCGGACTCCAGAAACCAGTTTATCACCATCAAACTTGTTGGCCCACTATGTGAGTGTGCTGCTTGTGGCTCCTCGGACTGATGAAGTCCTTTGGATGAAGGATGAAACATCTAAAAAAATTAATAAACGTCCAGATAACCTGACTAACTTTGTTGGATTTTTTTTTTAACCTGCATTATTGAGCATGAACTTTGATTATTTAAAAGTTGTTTTTTGTTTCAATGCAGAGTATTGGGGGCTGGATGGAGATTGTCCAAGGAAACAAAAAACATTAAGCATCTCCACGTAAAATGCTGGTTTGCTTAACGGGCCAGTTAAAGCGTGTTGAAACATTTCTCCTCACTGCGAGCCACCAAATTTCACTTTTCCCTCTCTTGTCCATCACTGACACTGAATCCAGAATGGTTTCATATCACCATGGTTCAAAGGTCAAAAACTGAGCCAGCTCGTCATCTTCACTGACAAAAGCTCATTTTACAAATAAATAAATAAATAAATAAAGTTCCCGCATTAGATCGGCTTGTTTCCTACCAGAGAAAACAACTGGTGCTGAATGAACCTCCATCTACAAAAAACGAGACTTTTCCTTCAATTCAAGTTAATGAAATGAAACCGTTACGAGTAAAAATGACCTTTAAAACGAACACGAGTGGCGTCCCACCAAAGTCACCTGAAACACGACGCCCTGCTGTTTTATGTCCTCTCTGAGTTGGACTTTCTACACAGTTTCATGCGTGTTTTTCAGGATTTGGAGCCACAGACGTTCGCTTCAACACAGATATAAAAAAGAAAAGATTTGACCTACATGTGGTTTGTGTCGTTACTGCCAACGAGGAGCCTGCACCTGCTCAGGTGTCTGATAACGAGGAGGCAGGAATCTACCCGGACTTAGGATTTAAATTTCTTTACATAGAAGCTAAATGTGTTTTTTTATAATCCCACAACCTAATTTCAGGAATCTAAGTTACATTTAAAAGCTTGAAAAGTTTCAGACACATTTAAAATTAATATTTTATTACAATGATCTGGTTTAGTTAATTGGAATCATTTATATATTCTTTAATTTTAACTATTTACATTACATTAATGCTTTCTTTTATAGACTAAGAAAGAGCCAGGACTAAATGCATTTCATGGCATTTTAAATAAACCTGAAGCTCAACAACTATGAGCTTTAATTTACACGCAAAGACGTAAATAAGTTGACAAACTCCAAAAGAAATTTTTAAAATTATTCTGGTTGTCATCATTTGATTTTAGAAAATAAATTGTGTCACTGACTAAGTGTCCCGGAGCTAGCTGTTTTTGTTTAAATATATTAAGTTTAGACAATACTTTAAATGTGTAATTATAAAAAATAAACATCTTGGTTTGATGTCTGCTGGTCATGTGCATAACATAATCTCCCTGAAAAGAATGATCAGCAACAATAAAAGATATGTCAAATATAGCGTAAGCCTATGCAGCAAGCAAACCTTTTTCTCTTTATGTTTCTTAAACTGGAATCATTTTCTAAAAGATGTAATCGAGGGACCGACCCTGATCAGCTGAGAAAGAACTGAGTGCAAAGCCTCATCTGTGCTGCCTTCAAATGTTAGAAAAACCGTTGCAATCCCCTTTTATCTGCCCTTTTCATGAAGGAGTAAAAAATACTTTCATTGGAGGTACTCCTACATCAACGATAAGCAGTCCAAGGTTTAAAAAAAATAATCACTCCTCCTGAATTTCGCGCATAAAACCCTGCAAAAAAGTAAAACCACAGGCAAATTTAGTTGTTTTTTTTTTTATCTGAATTTAACAAGTGGATAAAAAGTTGCATTCATTATAAAAGAGACATGAAAAGGTTGCTGCAGACATTGGTCAACAGCACCATCTGGTGCTCTTCCTGCATGCACTGATGCGAGGTGTGGACAAGAATTCATTTCTAACCTGGTTTAAAGAGTTAAAAAGACGTTGTTTGTGGTGTTTTATTCTCTTTACACAGCATAAACCCAGGCCATCTGTCCCGTTCTTTTCAGAGACAACTTACTTGCAGTTGATATTACTTATTGAGACAAACATTAAAGCGATTTTAGTTCAAGTTTAAAAACTTATAGCTTCAGTTAAAACAAATATATTTTTAGAATCCATCAGGAGTTCCCAAACTTACTCCTGACCCCAAAAAAAAAAATACTGAAAAAACTGTTGCTGGTTTACCATTTTTATCCATTTTATGACTACAGCTGCACTACTCCGAATAATTCTGGTAACAATGCACGTTTAATATTTAATGTGAAGTTTATTTTAGGTTTGTGGATCATCAGAAACCTCCACAAGACAAACTCAACTCAGTGACCTTAATTTCCCTTTTGTTCCTGACAGCTCTCTTTAAACAACATTTCAGAGGAAAAATAACCAACATTTTGTTCTTTACTTACCTATTTTTTGAAAATTATTTGGGCTAATGTTCTTTTCACTCCTGCTTTTTGAGTTTCTTACTACGACAGAAACTGTCCAGCTGCTGGGTAACTGTCGACAGTAATGGCGCGGAAAATTCCCAAGCTAACTTCCGGTCTGACCTTGACTTCTGAACTCTGACCTCACTGCTCAGGTCAAAATCCCTCACATAAAACCTTTGCACCTTTAAAATAAACCTAAAATATTTCGCATGAAAAAAAAAAAGCATGTTACAAAATCTTTTGAAGTTAGTTTAACCGAAAGCTTCTGGCTTAGCCATGTTTGTTAGCTTTCTGAAAGTTGGCTTAGCTGTTTTTGTTAGCTTCGTGTAGCTTAGTGGTATCTGTTAGCTTACTGATAGTTAGCTTCATAGACAAATATGTATCTGTGGTTAGCTTTGCCGTGGTAGCTTAGCGTGTTATTTTTAGTTATCGGTAGTTGCTTGTTAGCCTACTGATAATTTGCGTAATTGTGTTAGCTAATAGCTTACATGTGTTTTTTTTAACAATAACAAAAACATACAAAAATGGCAATGACAAATTCACATTTAACAAATCAATTTCCACTAACAAAATAAACCTTATCAATGTCAAATTTTAAAGATTATAACATATTAGTATAAGTTCGATAATATAATACTGTATGAACAATTGAACAAGAAAAGGATACACAAAGAGAAGAAATAAAGAAAAAAAACATTAGGGTTTAACAATTTAAATTCTGAGATGATAGAGAAAAGTTTGATAGCTGGGGCTGTATTAATTTTCTTTAAAGATTTACCAAATAATAAAAAGTCATTTTTAAACGCTTTTACACTTGGAAATACTTTTGAAAAACTACATTTATGAATGTAGAATTTGGCAAACAATATTAAATTGTTTATCAAAAATTCAATATTTATGTTTTTTCTTAAAATACCAAATTTAATATCCAGGGGGGAAAAAATCATCTTGAAGAGACTTGGATATCAACCAATTATGTAACTCCTTCCAAAATCCACATACAATCTCACATTCGTAAAACACACATTCTGTTGATTCCAACAAAGATTTACAGAAAAAACTATTCTCCATTTCAATATTGAATATTCTTTTAAAGAACTCCTGTGAAGGGTAAATTTCATTTACAATTTTAAAGTGGATTTCTTTAAATTTAGGAGGGATTAGAAATTTCAGAAATTTATGCTGGTGAAGATTCTCAGTCGTCCAGGACATGATAAAATCAAAAAAGGCGTTCAATGAATTGAATCCTGAATTCACATCTCCAATTGAGAAAGCTTATCGGATGATGAGCGAAACGTCTTGTTGCTACAAATAAAGTCCAGTTGTTCTGTATTGAACGCCTTTTTTGATTTCAGAAATTTAGTTCTGATTGATCTAATTTCTTGTTTGTTAAAGTATTTTTTTAATTGATATGTCCTTTTGGAGGATCCAGGATAGATCTAGACAATTAAAGGATTTCTCAAAACTATGTTATTGCATTTTTTATCTACAAAGTTTATGTCATTAATTATTATTTTATGCAATCTGGGGGTTGGGGTCTAATTGTCAAATTATTTTGAATTAAATTAATCATAACTTTTGGAATGCTATCGATCACCATTTTGTAATTCTCAGGAGTACAAATTATTTTATATTTATTACAAAATTCTTCGTATTTTAACAAATCTCCTTTATCATTTATCAAATGAACAATATACCAAATTTGTTTTTTCCATTCATCCTTCCATAAACATTGATTTTCTTCTCTTTAGAATCTCCCTGTTGTTCCACAATGGGACATTATGTGGACTAAAATTATGCCTGAAAATCATTTTCCAGTAAAACAGAACTTGCTGATGAAAAGCAGAGAGTTTCACGGGTAACTTTGAAATCTCAAAGTCACATTTCAATAGGAAATCAATGCCACCCAATTTCTTAAACACGAAGTTAGGTAAAGAAAACCAAATATCTTCACTACATCTCAAAAGTGACTGGAGCCATCTTAATTAGAAGTGCAAAATCAAATTACTACCTGGACGAATCCACCAAAAATCTAAATGATCCAAAAAGGTTTTGGCAAATAGTAAAATCAAATTCTGGTCAGACAACTCCACTGATTTACCCAGCTCCATTATGACCAACTTAGGTATTCTGTCAGACAAATTATCAATTCTTAACTGTTTTAATGAACACTTTATATCCTCTGGCTCCCTGTTTGAATCTACACATCCTGAAATGTTATCTGCTTACCAAACTGATGCAAATTCACCCCCAACTCCACACGTGCTGGACAAACAGGTCACAAATCTCTTTGACGAATTAAGTTCGAATCAGTATCTCCCACTGAGGTTCTAAAAATGCTCTAAAACCTCTTGACACACGCAAAGCAGCAGGACCTGACAACATAGAAGCACTT
>JBBPBX010003393.1:72832-82865 GCA_038048925.1 Garcialebias charrua
GTTGCTGCTGCTGTTACATGTTGCTGCTGATCTGTTTCATGTTGCTGCTGATCTGTTTCATGTTGCTAATCTGTTCATGTTGCTGCTGATCTGTTTCATGTTTCTAATCTGTTCATGTTGCTGCTGATCTGTTTCATGTTGCTGCGGATCTGTTTCATGTTGCTGCTGATCTGTTTCATGTTGCTGATCTGTTTCATGTTGCTGCTGATCTGTTACATGTTGCCAGTGTTGGGAACGTTACTTTAAAAAAGTAATTAATTATAGTTACTAGTTACTTCTCCCAAAAAGTAACTGAGTTAGTAACTGAATTACTCACCTATAAAAGTAATTAGTTACCAGGGAAAGTAACTATTGTTTGGTTGGTTGGTTTAAGTTTATCTACAAATTTAAAGTAGAAATGCTTACAGCACCTCAACATGACTGGTTGACATACTACAGGTATTCCCCGATTTACGAGCGAGATCCGTCACAAGGGGGCGCTCGTAAACCGGAAATCTCGTAATTTGGAACGGCCGCCATTGCTCTCGTAAACCCGGAAGTCCGCTCGTAAATTTCGCCAGCGCACCTAAAAACACTCTATTTTCATCTATAAACTACTTTTGAGTGCATAAAAATGATCGGAAACGTGTGTTTATATGCTTAACTTGCTAACTGTAGTGAAAAAACACATGAAAACTCAGTATTTTTTTCGTTTTTTCCAAAAATTCGCAACCCGGAAGTCCGCTCGTAAATTTCGCCAGCGCACCTAAAAACACTCTATTTTCATCTAAAAACTACTTTTGAGTGCATAAAAATGATCGGAAACGTGTGTTTATATGCTTAACTTGCTAACTGTAGTGGAAAAACACATGAAAACTCAGTATTTTTTTCGTTTTTTCCAAAAATTCGCAACCCGGAAGTCCGCTCGTAAATTTCGCCAGCGCACCTAAAAACACTCTATTTTCATCTAAAAACTACTTTTGAGTGCATAAAAATGATCGGAAACGTGTGTTTATATGCTTAACTTGCTAACTGAAGTGAAAAAACACATGAAAACTCGGTATTTTTTTCGTTTTTTCCAAAAATGTGCAGCTCGTAAGTCTGGGACCTCGCAGATCAGAGCGCTCGTAATTCGGGGACTACCTGTATACTTCAAGTTTTTTCTTCATTACAAAATAAAGTTTAACAAAATAATATAACAATTGTGTTTTCAGCTCTATGTACACACTGTACTGTTCAAGTGTTTTCTTAGAAATAAAAGTAAACAGTTAAAATAAGTGCTTTGTAGTGTAAAATAAAATCAAACCCTCACACAACTGGTTCTTCAAGTATTTTCTTAAAAACAAAAGAACCATTTTCACAATATGGAGTACTTTTAAACAGAACTGAAAATCTTAATTACCTGTGAGATGCTTCATCATCAGATCAGATTACGACGGACGTAGACAAACACTTCGCACCGGGACATTAATGTACACTTCACATGCACGTTCTTGCCTTTTACCTCAAGGAGAGTAAAGTAGTTTCTGTATTTCCACTTTGAAAACGACAACTTTCCCTCCAGACTCGCCACTGCTGCAGGACTTCACTTTTCAGATTTGAAGCTTCCTGCTCCTGCAGCGCTGCGTGAGTGAACTGAACAACAGAACCACTGATTGGCTGACCTCTGCCTGACACTCTACCTTAACCAATCAGCATCAACCTTATTGTTTCAACCCTCCCTCCCCTCTGCTCCCGGCTCCCCCTCCTCCTCCTCTCCCTCAACAAGGGGGAAAAAAAAGTAAACAAGCAGCGAGAGACAGCGCGCGGAAGAAAAAATAACGTACCCCATTTTAGTGTTTGTAACGGTAACGGCGTTGTAACGATAGACATAGTAACTACTTAGATTACCCGTTAATGAAAAAAATAACTCTGTTTGTAACGCCGTTTATTTATAACTCCGTTATTCCTATCACTGCATGTTGCTGATCTGTTACATGTTGCTGCTGATCTGTTTCATGTTGCTGCTGATCTGTTTCATGTTGCTAATCTGTTCATGTTGCTGCTGATCTGTTTCATGTTGCTGATCTGTTTCATGTTGCTGCTGATCTGTTACATGTTGCTGATCTGTTTCATGTTGCTAATCTGTTCATGTTGCTGCTGATCTGTTACATGTTGCTTATCTGTTTCATGTTGCTAATCTGTTCATGTTGCTGCTGATCTGTTTCATGTTGCTGCTGATCTGTTTCATGTTTGCTGATCTGTTCATGTTGCTGCTGATCTGTTACATGTTGCTGATCTGTTCATGTTGCTGCTGATCTGTTTCATGTTGCTGCTGATCTGTTTCATGTTGCTAATCTGTTCATGTTGCTGCTGATCTGTTTCATGTTGCTGCTGATCTGTTTCATGTTGCTGATCTGTTTTGTGTTCATCTGCTCATGCACACTCATGTTCGTGCTGCTCGTTGGAGTATAATGTTATTCTATATATTAGTGCTTAGTGTATTTTTAGTTGGCGTTTTTCTAAGTTCACATCTTAGATCTTAGTAATGTTTATTTTACTGTAACCAGGTGAAAAATGGGTACATGTCACATGTATTTTTAAACAAAAAAAAAAAACCATGTTTTGCTTTACTTTCACCTACTGGTTGTAATTCTTGTTTTTGTCAGCATGTGGTGCTGTTGGTACAGAGAGGTCTAAAAGGACCGGAAATAGAGAAAAAACCCTTTGTTTATGTACGGTAGCACGGACTGGTAAAAACGGAAGAGAAGGACATTTTATCTGAGACTTGGTGAAGGAGACAACTCTGGCCACGTGAAAAGAGAATCCAAGTGTTCGGTAATTGTTGGAACTGAATTATCTTCCGTGAATGAAGCTATAGAGACGATGCTAATGTTTTATTTCTGTTATCTTCCGTGAATGAAGCTATAGAGACGATGCTAATGTTTTATTTCTGTTTGTTTTCTCTCGTAGAGTGCCGCTGCCGTTTGTTATGCAGTAGCTTTCACGCTGTTAGATTTCAGCTGTTACGTGCAGCTGCATGCTACTCTGTTGGGTGCTAACCGTGTTGTCGGTCCGCCATTTTATTTGAAGCTAAGGCTTGCTGCCGTTCGAAACACGGACTTTTTCTTATTTTTTTATATATAACTCAGAGGGAATAGTTTATTTTTGAGAATAAAGAACCCCTTCTATTTGAAGCTTCGTGTGCTGCATTTATCCCGGTTTCAAATATTGGTACCAGGAGTGGGGTTCTCGTTTTTTTCTCTCTGCGAGTGCATGTATATGGCGGCGCAGCGGTAGCATTAGCAAACGGCAGTGGTGAAGAAGTGGCCTACACCTGAGTGGACGTGGGCATCGCGTCGGTGAGGAGGCATCTGTTTCGAGACCAGATGGGGGACGTTGCTGAGCAGTCTGTGCTGGCGTGGTGGTGAAGGATTTCAGCCGAGGTGATCGTCAGACCAGAGCGCATTCCAGGCGGGAGAAGCATCGCCCAGCAGCGGTCTTGGAGCAGCCCAGGGACCTCCGGTGGACTCCGGACTTCGACCAATTTATCCTTTGCTATATAAATTTCTATTTACTGTTAATATTTATATTGACTGTTAATACTTCTATTGACTGTTAAGTGAACTGAAAAAAAAATAATAATAATAATTTCAGAACATGTCTGAACAAGAGGGTTCCATAAACATTGAGATGGAGGGACAACAGTTAGCAGTGAATAATAACGAGGATACTGGACAAAATGACCTTGAACAAGCTGGGGTGTTACAACAACTAAGTGAGTTAGCCCGAAGGCAAGATGAAGTCATGACAGTCATATCATCACTAAATAATGAGCCTACCAGGTCTTATGTCTACGTACCCAGAGAAAGGCACATTTCACCATTTAGTGGAGACATTGACAAAGATGGGAGGAGTGTGGATGAGTTTATTGAAGAAGTAGAAAGGGTAATTTCTGCTAGAAACCAATCTGCACCCGAACAGTTTGATTTTGTGCTGTCGCTGTTAAGAGGCCCAGCTCTGGAAGAAGTGCGTTTACGCAAAGCTGATGGTGATGTTGTAAAAGACCTGCTTGTTTACTTAAAAGATGCATTTGGAGATAAACGTAGCGCTGCCCAACTTTTACAGAGCTTCTACAACTGTAAACAGAAGGAGGGTGAAGACATACGTGACTTTTCACATTCATTATCTCAGGCCTTTAGTTTGGTATGGAAACAGCATCCTAATTCCATGGGTAATGAGAACGCAGTGTTGAGAGACCAGTTCATTGAGGGCATCAGAGACCTCTCACTGAAACGAGAACTCCGAAAACATGTAAGAGGAAAACCTACATCCACTTTTATAGAGGTGCGTGAGGAGGCTTACTTGTGGTCCTTAGACCAAGCCCCTAGCACAAAAACGGTTAGGAGTAACGTGAATAACTGCCGTACTGTTAAAGCCGAAGCACAGTGCTGTGCAGTTAAAGAGACAGAAAATCCAATGCATCTGGAGGATGTGATGAAAACTCTTAAAGAGCAAGATAAAGTCACTAATCTAACTAGACCTAATGAGAAGTCGGTCTCAATGGATGACGTTCTTAAAGTGCTCACTGAGCAAGGGAAAGTGATAACAGAACTCACTAAGGCTGTGAAAGAGCTGACAATTCAGAACAAAAATCCTAGTAGCCAGACACCATCTCAGACCAAAACTGGTCCAAGATTTACCCCTGACGGTAAGCCGATATGTTTCAAGTGCCAAACTGCTGGTCATGTTGCCAAACAGTGTCCCCAGAGAAGATACAAAAACTCTGATGAGTACCCCATTTCTAGTCCGTCGGGAAACGAGAGACCCTGGTTGCAGTGAGTCGGGTAACGCAGGGTCATGTCGTAGACTCACCTACACTGGAGATCACACGAGAACAAATTATTGAGCGTGCCATAGGAAAATGTCCAGTGGTTGATCTAAAACTTAATGGCAGGTCAGCACATTGTTTACTAGATACTGGCAGCCAGGTCAGTACTATGACAGATGATTTTTTCAGAAAATATATTGGTGATGATGAGAGCATGCTAGCTACAAATAGTTGGCTTAAAATAACTGCTGCGAATGGACTTGACATTCCTTATCAGGGATATATTGAACTGGAAATTGAGACGATGAGTTTAAAGATCCCAAATTGTGGCTTCTTGGTCCTGAAGCCGTCACTGAACCCTGTTGTTTCTGAAGAATGCATAATCGGTATGAATGTCATTCACAGATGCAGACAGCTAGTTACAACAGAGTTTGACAACACTTTGGGTGGATCCTTAGACTCTGGGTGGAGGACAGCTTTCCAACAGGTACAGATCTGTTGCATTGAGAGAAAGGCAGTAGTTCGGGTTGCAGGAAGAAACAAAGTACGCATCCCTGCATCCTCGATGTCCACTGTGTTTGTAAAAGGTCACACTAAAACCTTAGATGCAGCCTCTCAGTTGATCATCGAACCAGTGACCACTCCTCTACCATCTGGATTAGCAGTTATCCCAACACTTGTCACAAGGACCAGCCATGTTCTTCCGCTCCAGGTGGTTAACTTCTCCGCCGAGGAAGTGTGGTTAGGCCCCCGAACACGGCTAGGCATGATCTCAAAGGTTGATCCTGCGGAGAGTGAGCAGACATGCCAAGTAAAGTTTCAACGCATCTCTGCCGGTGTTGAACAGGTTTCAGTTGACCCTAACATGGTGCAAACTGACAGTAAGGTGCAAGCCATTTTGGAAAGACTTGACATGGGGGGCGCAGAGGAAGAGCGTGTCGCTCTCTGCTCATTGCTGTCCAGCTACATTGATGTTTTTGCAGATGATGAGGAGAATCTGGGTCACACGGATAAGGTGAAACATGAGATCAAGCTGGCGGATGACGTACCTGTCACACAGCCATATCGTCGTATACCTCCTAACCAATACCAGGAAGTACAAGAGCATATCTCTAAACTGTTGAAAAAAGGAATCATACAGGAAAGTGAAAGCGCTTACGCCTCACCAGTTGTGGTAGTCCGCAAAGGTGACGGCAGTATACGCTTATGTGTAGACTACAGGAAGCTAAATCTAAAAACTAAGAAAGACGCATTTCCATTGCCTCGTATTGATGAGAGTTTTGATGCGCTAAAAGGTGCTAAATACTTTTCCACAGTTGACCTTGCCAGTGGGTATCACCAAGTAGCCATGGATGATCGAGACAGACATAAGACGGCTTTCACCACGCCTTTTGGGCTGTTTGAGTATGTACGCATGCCCATGGGGGTGTGTAACGGGCCTGCAACATTTCAAAGATTGATGCAAGCAACTATGAGTGACCTGATATTCGACATCATGTTAGTCTATCTGGATGACATTTTAGTGTACTCCCCAAGCTTTGAGTCTCATTTGGAACGGCTGGATCTAGTTTTTAAACGTTTGAGAGACACTGGATTAAAAGTGAAGTGGGAAAAATGTCACTTTTTGCAGAAGGAAGTAAAATTCCTTGGACACCAAATTTCTGCAGAGGGTATCGCAACTGATCCCTCCAAGGTGGCAGCAGTCAAGGAATGGCCGGTGCCTGGCACCGTTAAGGAACTCCAATCATTTCTAGGCCTATGTAGTTACTACAGAAGGTATGTTGAGGGCTTTTCAAAGATCGCAGCCCCACTACATGACCTAGTGAATCAGTGTCGAGGAGCTGCTACTACAGCCAAAGCTAGTCAAAAACTAAGTGCATTATGGGACACCAACAGTCAAATTGCATTTGACACATTGAAAGAAAAGCTTGTGACTGCTCCGATTTTGGGTTATGCAGACTTCACTTGTCCTTTCATTTTGGAAACTGATGCTAGTGGTCAGGGTTTAGGAGCTGTCTTGTGTCAGCAGCAAGGTGACAAGAAACGGGTCATTGCATATAATAATAATAATAATGAATTCAATTTATAACGCACTTTTCATTAATGAAAATCTCAAAGTGCTAAAAATCTCAAAGTGCTATACTGTATGCAAGTAGACGGCTGAGAAATGCAGAGCGAAATGATAAAAACTATAGCAGCATGAAACTCGAGCTGCTTGCACTTAAATGGGCAATAGTAGAGAAGTTTCGGGGGTACTTACTGGGCTCTAAATTCTCTGTGGTATCAGACAACAATCCCTTATGTCATCTAAAAAGTGCAAAACTTGGGGCTATTGAACAGAGATGGGTAGCACAGTTAGCTGCCTTCGACTTTGATGTGCAGTACCGGCCAGGTCGGTGTAACGCCGCCGCTGATGCACTGTCACGACACCCGTTAGCAGGGGAGCCAGAACCAACTGATGATGAGGAGTTTGATGATTGCATTGCAATTTGCAATTTGATTTGTAGAGGCACTGCCCTTGAGCCCGAGCTGGTTACAGCTGGGGTCCAATGTTGTCAGGTAAACCAGATTAGGGCTGCAGAAACTGATAAATCCAATTCACATGCTAAAGAGGCTACACCAACTCTTCCCGGTTACTCCAAGGAAGAGCTGCGGACATTTCAGTGTCAAGATCCAGTGATAAATGTTCTAAAACAGTTTGTGGATCGAGGTAGCCCGCCAAGTTCACAAGAAAGGAAGAATCTTCCTGGTGCTGCCAAATCATTGTGGAAACAATGGAAACACATTCAGATACGTGATGGGTTGGTGTACAGAGTGGTGAAGGATGATCGTGTTGGAGAGTGCTTTCAGTTGCTTGTTCCAGGTTGTTTACAAGCAGCTGTGCTGAAGAGTGTCCATGACTCTATGGGACATCAGGGAATAGAGAGGACATTACAGTTGTTGAGACAGAGAGCATTCTGGGTAGGGATGCATAACGATGTTGAGCGATGGGTTAAGAACTGTGAGCGTTGTATTCTCACAAAGATGCCTCACCCAAAGATTCACCCTCCAATGAAATCCTTTTTGGCAACACGACCTTTAGAAGTGGTGGCAGTAGATTTCACACTCCTTGAACCAGCTTCCGATGGCCGTGAGAACGTTCTAGTCATTACCGATGTGTTTACAAAGTTCACCCAGGCGTTCCCTACACGTGACCAAAAAGCAGAGACCACAGCCAAAGTCCTCTTAAAGGAGTGGTTCATGAAGTACGGTGTACCTGAACGTCTTCACTCAGATCAGGGCCGTAACTTTGAATCGGAGGTTATTGCTGAACTTTGTAGAATGTATGGTGTGAAAAAAACACGTACAACACCCCATCACCCGACAGGAAATGCCCAGTGTGAGCGTTTTAACCGCACTCTGCATGAACTGTTGCGCACCCTTCCACCTGACAAAAAGAGGCGTTGGCCTGAACATTTACCTGAGCTGGTTTATGCGTACAATGTTACTCCACATGCGACTACCGGATATTCCCCTTACTTCTTGCTCTATGGAGTAGACCCACATCTTCCTGTTGATGCATTGCTTGCGCATGAAAGTTCTCCTGATAAAAATCTTGATTGGCTTGCTGTGCACCAGCAAAGACTCAAAGAGGCACATGAAAGAGCTAAAGAGTATGCAGAGCAGAAAGCTGCGAAACGCGTTGCTCGGCATAGTCACAAAGTGTACTGTCCTTCGATTGAGGTTGGAGAGTATGTTTACCTGAGACACAGACCAGCTGGTCGTAACAAAATTCAGGATGCATGGAGTCCAGTTGTTTACCAACTCGTAGACGTAGTAGGCACAACTTGCATAGTACGACCTGCAGAGGGAGGGCCTACAAAAACGGTTAACAGGGCTGACATCAGGTCATGTGTCCATGTGCCAGACACAAACCAGGGACACAGTGAGAACACTGTAGCCAAACAGACAAATACTACTGAATCACACACTGCCTCATCTGATGAGTATGATGGGGGTATAGTCATTGAAGAGGTTTCTTTTGACTTAAATCCTGGTTCAGGTGTAGAAAATTGTCCTAGTGGTGAAAGTGTTCAGAAGCGAGCAGAGACTCCGTTGACTTCCGAATGTGAACTTCCTGTGATTGAACAGAGGGAGACTGAGCATGTTGACAATGAAGCAGGCGATATTGACCAACTGGGTGAGATTCCAGTGTCTCCTCCTGGCGTTAGACAAGCTCACACACCTGCTCCCCGCAGGAGTAGAAGAGTGAATGTAGGGAAACACCCAAACCCACATCACCAACCTAGGTCAGTGTTGGGGCCAGAAATGAACTCATAAATGGCTTCACAGATTATTGCAAGCTTAGGTTCTGTGTTTTTTTTTAGAGAAGCTTTAAAAGAGGTAAAAAGCAGTTGCTTTGTCACCGAGGACGATGACATTTAAGCAGGGGAGAATGTAACCAGGTGAAAAATGGGTACATGTCACATGTATTTTTAAACAAAAAAAAACATGTTTTGCTTTACTTTCACCTACTGGTTGTAATTCTTGTTTTTGTCAGCATGTGGTGCTGTTGGTACAGAGAGGTCTAAAAGGACCGGAAATAGAGAAAAAACCCTTTGTTTATGTACGGTAGCACGGACTGGTAAAAACGGAAGAGAAGGACATTTTATCTGAGACTTGGTGAAGGAGACAACTCTGGCCACGTGAAAAGAGAATCCAAGTGTTCGGTAATTGTTGGAACTGAATTATCTTCCGTGAATGAAGCTATAGAGACGATGCTAATGTTTTATTTCTGTTATCTTCCGTGAATGAAGCTATAGAGACGATGCTAATGTTTTATTTCTGTTTGTTTGACGGTGTTTTGAACTCATGACGGTGTTTTGAACTCATGACGGTGTTTTGAACTCATGACGGTGTTTTGAACTCATGACGGTGTTTTGAACTCATGACGGTGTTTTGAACTCATGACGGTGTTTTGAACTCATGACGGTGTTTTGAAGTCATGACGGTGTTTTGAACTCATGACGGTGTTTTGAACTCATGACGGTGTTTTGAACTCATGACGGTGTTTTGAACTCATGACGGTGTTTTGAACTCATGACGGTGTTTTGAACTCATGACGGTGTTTTGAACTCATGACGGTGTTTTGAACTCATGACGGTGTTTTGAACTCATGACGGTGTTTTGAACTCATGACGGTGTTTTGAACTCATGACGGTGTTTTGAACTCATGACGGTGTTTTGAACTCATGACGGTGTTTT
>JBBPBX010003394.1:0-66419 GCA_038048925.1 Garcialebias charrua
GCCGCAAAAAGGCTTTTATTCTGTTTTAACATGTATTACAAACCCAACTGATGTCTTCATTTTACTGATTGAATCTCCTTAGACCTTAGAACGTTCAACTTTGTTTAAAAAAATAGATATTCACGCAGGACTTTCCAAAACTGACTCTGCAGCCGTCACTCACCAGTGTTGCCAGATTGGGCGGTTCACCGCGATTTTCCTTCTGACTTTTGCGGGTAGAGATTGCTTTGGGTGGGTGGGACTCTATCTGGCAACACCGGTCACACCGGTGTTTACACGCGTGTCTTTACATTCGGGGCAGCGTCGGCAGCGCCGGGACCCTCCATCAATGTAGAGGCGTCTGCGGCACCCTCCATCAGTAGTTGGGGCGTCTTCTATAGCAACTTCATCCGGCGAAGCCATGCTGTCCGTGACGCTGACTTGCTAGGGGCTCTGCTAGCATTAGCATCTCGCGAGACAACGTTACCTCTCAACGAGAGATATCGCAGGAGTTTAATATTGCGAGATCTCGTACAACGAGATCTCGTTACATGCCTACTAATCACTCTCACCTGTTCTCATCAGCCACCTGCCAAGCTGCACTCATTACTCACCCTCCCTCTATCATATGAAAAGCCTTCTCTCTCATTGATTCCTCATCCGGTCATTGCTCTGCTCTGTTCTGCTCTGCTCAGACAAACACGGTCCTCTTCAGCTCCTGCTCTAGTAAGTGTATTGGCTGCCTTGACGGCGTTTTGTTTTTGTGTTGTTTAAAAATAAATCCTTTTTATTTTAAACTCCTGCCTTGCTCGCCTGCCTGCAAATGGGTTTAAAACAACGAGATTGTGACACACTGAAGTCATTCTCCTATGATTTACCAGGAAAACATAAAAAATTACTCATCTCCACGATCACGTTTTTCTTTAATGCTAATGTCACAATTTTTGCTGCAGTCTTTGACAAAGGATCTATAACTTGAACTAAATTACGTCAATCTTTCAGGAAAAAAAGGCCAAATATTTTCTAGTTGAGGTAGTTCAGTAACTGGGATTACCATAAAAATTATAAACTTTCAAAATTGAAGCTGTAATGGATATTTTAAAATGCTGAATTAAACAGAAATATACCTGTTTAAACCCGTCTTGATGGCAGAGTTAGCTGCAGTTAAAATACAACTAGCAAGTTAACATGTTGTATTAACAAAAACTGGCAACATAAAGTATTAATGATTACCATAAAATTCGGATTATAGGTCGCACCTTTTTATGGTTTTTTTCAAAGCCTGCGACCTATAATCCGATGCGACCTATTTATGGATTTTTTCCCATATTTTTAGACCAATTTTTGACTCAGATATCAGCCTTTTTCACTTTGGCAGAAAAATTGTGCAGTACCACTTTTGGCCACTAGGGACGCTGTGCAGTACCACTTCCAGTGGAGTACACCGACCCAAGAAGAAGAAGAAGACCGTTTCCAGCTCATGTGTACCAAAATAAGCTCCTGTGCTCGGACACTCTGTGGGCGTGCTGACCTGGATGTAGCTGTTAGCTCTGTGTTTCTTAGCTGTTTTTTTTGCAAGATAAGTCAAAAACCACTCAGCGGATTTTTCTGAAACTTACAGAATGGAATCACAGTGTGGACGTTTACAAGTGAGTATCGGTAGCTTTATTAGATGTTTGAGATTAAAATAAAATAAAAAACAATCTTTTAGCTTAGCTTTTTGTTAGCTTGTGGCTGTTGTTCTGTTTACCGGTATGTTAGAAATAGCTTCAAAACCATCCATCCATTTTCTTCCGCTTATCCGGGGTCGGGTCGCGGGGGTAGCAGCCTAAGTAGGGAGGCCCAGACTTCCCTCTCCCCAGCCACTTGGAGCAGCTCCTCTGGGGGAATCCCAAGGCGTTCCCAGGCCAGCCGAGAAACATAGTCCCTCCAGCGTGTCCTGGGTCTTCCTCTGGGTCTCCTCCCGGTGGGACATGCCCGGAACACCTCACCAGGGAGGCGTCCAGGAGGCATCCTAACCAGATGCCCGAGCCACCTCAACTGGCTCCTCTCGATGTGGAGAAGCAGCGGCTCTACTCCGAGTCCCTCCCGGATGACTGAGCTTCTCACCCTATCTCTAAGGGAGAGTCCAGACACCCTGCGGAGAAAACTCATTTCAGCCGCTTGTATCCGAGATCTCGTTCTTTCGGTCATAACCCAGAGCTCATGACCATAGATGAGGGTGGGAACGTAGATCGATCGGTAAATTGAGAGCTTTGCCTTTTGACTCAGCTCTCTCTTCACCACGACAGACCGGTACAGCACCCGCTTCACTGCGGACGCTGCACCTATCCGCCTATCGATCTCACGCTCCAGTTTTCCCTCATTCGTGAACAAGATCCCGAGATACTTAAACTCCTCCACTTGGGGCAGGACCTCCTCCCCGACCCGGAGAGGGCACGCTACCCTTTTCCGGCTCAAGACCATGGCCTCGGATTTGGAGGAACTGATCCTCATCCCGGCCGCATCACATTCAGCTGCAAACCGCTCCAGCGAAAGCTGTAGATCACGAGCTGATGAAGCCAATAGGACCACATCATCTGCAAAAAACAGAGAAGCGATTCTAAGGCCACCAAAACGGATCCTCTCAACACCTTGGCTGCGCCTAGAAATTCTGTCCATAAAAGTTATGAACAGAATCGGTGACAAAGGGCAACCTTGGCGGAGTCCAACTCTCACCGGAAACGAGCCTGACTTACTGCCAGCGATGCGGACCAAGCTCTGACACCGGTCGTACAGGGACCTAACAGCCCATATCAAAGGGCCTGGTACCCCATACTCCCGGAGTACCCCCCACAGAACCCCCCGAAGGGACGCGGTCGAATGCCTTCTCCAAGTCCACAAAGCACATGTAAACTGGTTGGGCAAACTCCCACGCACCCTCCAGGACCCTGCTGAGGGTGTAGAGCTGGTCTAGTGTTCCACGACCAGGACGAAAACCACACTGCTCCTCCTGAATCCGAGGTTCGACTATCCGACGGACCCTCCTCTCCAGAACCCCTGAATAGACCTTACCAGGGAGGCTTAAGAGTGTGATCCCCCTATAGTTGGAACACACCCTACGGTCCCCCTTTTTGAATAGGGGAACCACCACCCCAGTCTGCCAATCCAAGGGAACTGCCCCCGATGTCCACGCGATATTGCAGAGTCGCGTAAGCCAACACAACCCCACAACATCCAGAGCCCTAAGGAACTCAGGACGAATCTCATCCACCCCCGGAGCCCTGCCACCACGGAGCTTTTTAACCACCTTGGCGACCTCAGCACCAGAGATTGGAGAGCCCGACCCAAAATCCCCAGGCTCCGCTTCCTCAGTGGAAGACGTGCCAGTAGGATTGAGGAGGTCTTCGAAGTATTCCGCCCACCGACTCACAACATCCCGAGTTGAGGTCAACAGCACGCCATCCCCACCATAAATGGTGTTGGTCGCGTACCGCTTTCCCCCCCTGAGACGCCGGATGGTGGACCAGAATCGCCTCGAAGCCGTACAGAAGTCATTCTCCATGGCCTCTCCGAACTCCTCCCACGCCCGAGTTTTTGCCTCAGCAACCACCCGAGCCGCATGCCGCTTGGACTGCCGGTACCTATCTGCTGCTTCTGGCCAAAAAGGCCCAATAGGACTCCTTCTTCAGCTTGACAGCATCCCTCACCGCCGTTGTCCACCACCGGGTTCGAGGGTTGCCACCACGACAGGCATCAACAACCTTGTGGCCACAACTCCGATAAGCTACCTCGACAATAGAGGCGTGGAACATGGCCCACTCGGGCTCAATGTCCCCCGCCTCCCTCAGAACGTGTTCAAAGCTATCCCGGAGGTGGGAGTTAAAGCTCCGTCTTAAGGGAGACTCTGCCAGACGTTCCCAGCAGACCCTCACAATACGTTTGGGCCTGCCAGGTCTGACTGGCATCCTCCCCCACCATCGGAGCCAACTCATCACCAGGTAGTGGTCAGTTGACAGCTCTGCCCCTCTCTTCACCCGAGTGTCCAAGACATGCGGCCGCAGATCAGATGAGACGACAACAAAGTCGATCATCGAGCTGCGACCTAGGGTGTCCTGGTGCCAAGAGCACATATGGACACCCTTATGCCTGAACATGGTGTTCGTTATGGACAATCCATGACGAGCACAGAAGTCCAACAACAGAACACCACTCGGGTTCAGATCAGGGGGGCCGTTCCTCCCAACCACACCCCTCCAGGTCTCACTGTCATTGCCCACGTGAGCGTTGAAGTCCCCCAGCAGAACAAGGGAGTCCCCAGGAGGCGCACCCTCCAATACCCCCTCCAAGGACTCCAAAAAGGGTGGGTAATCTGCGCTGCCGTTTGGCGCATAGGCACAAACAACAGTCAGAGCCCGTCCCCCCACACGTAGGCGAAGGGAGGCTACCCTCTCGTTCACCGGGGTGAACCCCAACGTACAGGCACCAAGATGGGGGGCAACAAGTATGCCCACTCCTGCTCGGCGCCTCTCACCAGGGGCAACTCCAGAGTGGAAGAGTGTCCAACCCCTCTCAAGGAAACTGGTTCCAGAGCCAGAGCCATGCGTTGAGGTGAGTCCGACTATTTCTAGCCGGAACCTCTCAACCTCACACACTAGCTCAGGCTCCTTCCCCACCAGAGAGGTGACATTCCATGTCCCAATGGCCAGCTTCTGTAGCCGAGGATCAGACCGCCAGGGTCCCCGCCCTCGGCCACCACCCATTCCACAATGCACCCGACCCCTTTGGCCCCTCCCACAGGTGGTGAGCCCATGGGAAGGGGGACCCACGTCTCCTCTTCGGGCTGTGCCCGGCCGAGCTCCATGGGTAAAAGCCCGGCCACCAGGCGCTCGCCAACGTGCCCCTCCTCCGGGCCTGGCTCCAGAGTGGGGCCCCGGTGACCCGCGTCCGGGCGAGGGAACATTGTTTCCAGTGATTTGACTCATCATAAGGGGTCTTTGGGCTGCACTTTGTCTGGTCCCTCACCTAGGACCTGTCTGCCTTGGGTGACCCTACTAGGGGCATGAAGCCCCTGACAGCATAGCTCCTAGGATCATTGGGACACTCAAACCCCTCCACAATGGTAAGGTGGCAGCCCAAGGAGGGGTCATTGGGACACTCAAACCCTTCCACCACGGTAAGGTAGCAGCCCAGGGAGGGGTCATTGGGACACTCAAACCCCTCCACCACGGTAAGGTGGCAGCCCAGCTTCAAAACCACTCGGTGTATATTTTTTATGCTTACAGAGTTTAAATTATAAGACATTAATGTACGTAACGATGGTCTATAGAAAACATTTGACATAAAATTTGATTTTTTATTTGTATTCTGAGAGGCAGACTTCCCGTGTTTTTTCCTTTTTTATTTCATTTTACTTCAGTTTGCTGATGAATAACTTCTAAATCACTCTGTGTATATTTTTTCTGCTTACAGAGTTTAAATTATAAGACATTAAAGCTGCAGTATGTAGCTTTTTTATGAACATATTTCTTCACTCTGTCACTACCTCCTGACAGACTGATGTTAGCCAGGTAATCTCTGAAAAATTTTTTAAAAATATTGTCCCCTTGCTTCTCCAGGTGGTAAATAAGCATTTCTAAAAAGAAAAGGTGACCCGCCATTTTCCAGCCAATAAAAACAGAGTTTGTAACCAGCCAATAAAAACAGAGCTTGAATTTGAATCAGCCAATAAAAACAGAGCTTGAATTTGAAATTCAACAGACCACAAGGGGGCAGAGCCACATATGGCTCTGAGGGGGAGGGATCAGAATGCTTTGCCTGTTGAAAATATTTCTAACTGCTGCAGTTCTACAGAAACTGCATACTGAACCTTTAATGTACGTAACGATGGTCTATAGAAAATATTTGACTTAAAATTCGATTTTTTTATTTGTGTTTTCTGAGAGGCGGACTTGTCTCGTGTTAGCTTCTGTTAGCTTCTCTTTATGTTATAAATTGCTTCAAAACCAATAGGTATATAGTATAAGTATATTTATTTCTGCTTACAGAGTAATTATAAGGCTCTAGTGTACTTAACTATGTCCTAGAAAAAACATTTGACATAAAATTCAAATTTTTTATTCGGGTTTTCTGAGAGGCGGACTTATCTCGTGTTAGCTTCTGTTAGCTTCTGGCAGACATTAGCAGCAGAGCTAAACACTTGGTCCATATTGCCGGGTTGACTCAGCGGTCACGCAGCGCGTCAGCAGTGGATGACGCGTTACGTCGGCGGTGACGTAGGTGTGACCTATATTCCGGTGCGACCTATTTATGGATTTTTCCAATTTTTTGGCAATAATTGGACACTGCGACCTATATTCCGGTGCGACCAATAATCCGGAAAATACGGTACCTGTGGTATAGAACAGTCAGCTAATGCTTCACAATGGCAAAAAAATGTTGTATTTTCATTAACTTACCGGAGAAAATATGGAGAATGAACTACGTTCAATGCTGGAACCACTGCTGTTTGGAACTATTTACTGCTGCATGACCCATGTGACTTCCGCATTCCATTCTTTCTATGGGAGTCTATGGGAGTGTCACAACTCTCTCTTTATAGGGCTCTGGATGAGACCCCCTTGTGTGCGCATGTGTGGTTTTTTTGGTGGGGGGGGTGCGCATGTGTGTATTGGTATTGATTGGTTGGCTAGATCAGGGGTCACCAACGCGGTGCCCACGGGCACCTGGTCACCTGCAGGGACCACATGAGGTGCCCGTGGGGCATGTTCTAAAAATAGCACTCATCAAGGAGCACCACGTAAAAATCGTCATTAATTATATTTTTAAATTTAAGAAATAACATTTGCAACAATGTGTAGCATGAAGTTGCACTGCTCTAACTATGACCCCTGACCAATATTCATCTTTCAGACTCACCATGGACAGAGTGCTATTACCTCTGACTTCAATAATGTCTGATGTTTTTCTACACATTTCTCGTCAGGGACACAGAGTCAGCTACAGTCTGACAAATGTTAACCTTATTCTTCCTCTGTTTCTAAGAAAGAAAAACAAATCCTTGATGAAGTTTGTTTTATTTGATTAACAAGTGTGAACATGAATAATTTTGATTGTTGTTCTCAATCATTATAATGAAATCATGTAAAATATTGCAATGTGGATAACATGTTTCTCTGTTCTGTTTTACAGAAAGTAATCATTCCTTCAGAGACATCTGTCATGAACGGTCTTTGAGCTGAAGCTGTTTTCTTCAGAGGGGAGTCACAGTATTCCTTATAGGTAGTCAAAGCAATATCCTCAGAGCTGTTGTTTTGCGCGCAGTCTCTTTGTGAAAAAAGCAGTTTGCCTTGGACCCCCGGACTGAGCAATTGTCTCGGAGCAACAACAGGAAGATGGTTCGTCTGTGGACCACATCCGAGAGGTCGTACCAAGGCCCACTCGTTCAACTCCTGAGCAGATAAACATGTTGCTCAGCTACAATTAGAAGTAAATAACTGCAGAAGATGAAGCCTTTTTCCACTGTACGACTCACGTTCTTGGCTTGAAGTCCAAATGTGCAGAAGGTACCAATGGACGGTGTATCTTCTCATCAGCTATTCCCCTCAGACCTCTGAAGCTGTCATAGTGATAGTAAGCTACCTTGGGCAGTTCCTGGTGAGTCCTCCTCATGGTGTGTCTGGTCTGATCCACCACAGAACCCCAGAAAAACGAGTGACCTTGTCTGGATTTACTCAGAGCCAGATTAAAACCCAGTGGTGCAAACAGATATTCTCAGAGGCCAGGAAGTTATAAAAATAATCCACTTTAATAATCATAAACAAATAGCTGTCATGGCAGCTAAAACACTTACATGGATCAGAGTTGAATCAGAGACCAGAGAACACGAGGGATACCAAACGATGCGGTTGCACCCACTGAGACACAGAACAGGGCTTATATACACACACTCACAGACAAGACAAGACAAAAATCACAAACACCTGGGGACAATTAACTAGAGACAATTAACTAGACACACAGAGCAGGACTGGGAAGACTAAACCTAAAACATGAAGTAAACTAGGAAGACTGGAGGTTTAAGCTAATAGAAAATAAACAGAGACTAAACTGGAGGTTTACAACTAAGAGACAGAACGGTTAAACTAATAGTAAATAAACACAGAGACTAAATAGACAGAAACCGGAGGTTAACCTAAACACAGAACAAAGACTAAAACTAGAAGCTAAAACTAAAGGTTTAACTAAAAGCAAAAACTGGGAAACTACCTGAAACATGAAGTACACTAGGATGACTGGAGGATACAACTAAGAGTAATAAAATCAGGAGGGAAACTAATAAATTACAAGGGGAACAGACAGGAACAACAGACAAGAACAACAAATGTCCACTAGATGGTGCCATGGTTCCATCCTTGCAGTAGTGCCATGGTTCCATCCTCACAGTACCCCCCTCTCAAGGACACCCCAGGTGTCCAAGAAATAACACCCAAAAAACCAGGGCGGACGGAGGGAGGCAACAGCAAGGAAGGAGGGCACGAGGAAGACAAGGGACACAAGGACGACACAAGGACAAGGGGCAAACAAAACCAAAAAACGATAGGGCGGACGGCAGACCGGCCATCAGGCAGGAGCCGGTCGGGCGGTCGACAGGGAGGTCGCCCATCAGGCAGGAGCCGGTCGGGCGGTCAACCGGGAGGTCGTCCATCAGGCAGGAGCCGGTCGGGCGGTCGACCGGGAGGTCGTCCATCAGGCAGGAACCGGTCGGGCGGTCGATCGAGAGGGCTCGAGATGGCCGCCGGTAGCGGCAAGACGGCTTCTGCGAGCGTAGAGACGTCCTTGACGACATCGAGCGTTGCGACATCTCCGATGTCGTCGAGCGTTAAGACCTCGAGCATTGAGATGATTTCATCGAGTGAAGAGACATCCCCGATGTCGTTGAGCACAGAGTCGACGAGCGTTGCGACATCCCCGATGTCGTAGCGTCGAGACGTCGAGCGTTGCGACATCCCCGATGTCGAGCGTCGAGACGTCGAGCGTTGCGACATCCCCGATGTCGAGCGTCGAGACGTCGAGCGTTGCGACATCCCCGATGTCGAGCGTCGAGACGTCGAGCGTTGCGACATCCCCGATGTCGAGCGTCGAGACGTCGAGCGTTGCGACATCCCCGATGTCGAGCGTCGAGACGTCGAGCGTTGCGACATCCCCGATGTCGAGCGTCGAGACGTCGAGCGTTGCGACATCCCCGATGTCGAGCGTCGAGACGTCGAGCGTTGCGACATCCCCGATGTCGAGCGTCGAGACGTCGAGCGTTGCGACNTCCTTGCAAACTGTGTGAAGGAAAATAGTCAGATGTACCTCCAAGACACCTGTGACCACTGGAGCTTCAGCTAGTGAGATGGCAGAGACTGAGTATACAACAACTGTTACCCAAGTTTTTCACCAGTCTAAGCTTCAGGAGAGTCAAAGAGAAAGTCACTATTAAAGAAACTCAGATTTAATCTGAACAAGATTTGACAAATGCATGTGGAAGACTCCATGGTCAAGTACGTCAGCAGTCGGCCCTTGTCGGTGTTTAATTTGAGTTTCTCTCATGATTTGAGTTGTGTTGAGAAGTTTCTCTCACAACCACAGTATTGCTCCGGTATTTGTTTACATACAAACAAAAGCCCCCGCTGACACCATCAGTACAGGCCAGGGTTTCTGATGTGCTGAAACAGAAATATGGGGTGGAGATTGTCTGAGAACTTGGGTGCAAGGTCTCAGCTGTAGCACAGACAAACTGAGGCCTCCTTGAGAACAAAACCAGGTTGAGACCTGAGCAGGGCTCATGTTGTACCTGAGGCATCTTGGGACTTGAGAGGCTCAGCTAAGGGGATGGGTGCCGAACGTGCTCATTGGAACCCAAAGACCCAGGGTTGTATGCAGGCCGACTTGTGCCAAAGATGTAGCACCAGCAGACTGCAGGTCCTTGATTGGGTCCCTGCCCTGGTTGTACACAATTTTCATTAGCTTAATTACATGAGCTGCATGTATTTCATTGCTGGGTGTAGCAAAAAGTGACTTCACGTGAGCCTCGGTCATTCTTGCCATGATAATCGTGCTCATGTGCAAAAACACTCAAGGCTTTGCAGAGCTGGGGAAGATCTGGGCTTGGATGGGTCAGAGTTAAATGCTGGCTGCGGGTTATGTAGAGATGGTGACTGAAATTGTTTGGGCTGTGGCTGGTTGAGGTTCTCAGGCTGTGTTGACAATGACAGTGAAGCTGGGTCAGACCGGGTTGTGATAATATAAACTTTTCAGCAAGGGAAAGTACAACATCAAAACAGTCCGGGTTATTTCTAGCAGAGGTGATAAGACTTCCTAAAGTCCGGTTTATTTGGATAAGTTCACTGGGCTGAAATTGGTGTGTGTTAGAATGGGACAAAGGAGTGTTTCTGAATGAAGGTGAAGTGGCAGGAACATTCATCACCCCTGAAGGCTCTCCTAGGGTGACCTCTGCTGGAGAGAAAGAATATTGTTTTGTTGACTGACCTGTGTGCAGGTCCCCATCCATCTGGTCAGATGAACTGGGGGAAGAGCGAGCGGTGACAAGACCCGCCCCCCTGGAGACGCTGTGACTGTTCTCACCGGACCGAGCAGAAGCAGCTTCAAGCGACTGTGAGACGTTGGTCTCCGCCCTCACCGAAAACCTAGGAGGGGAGGCCACGGGACTCGCTCCCACTGGAGCACTGGAGCTACATCCAAAAAACTCTGGTTCGCTGGACCGAGTCTGGTCAGCTGACCATGACGGCGGTGTGGTTGACTGTTTCCGGGTCTTCCTTTTGCTGTGCTTTCGGCGGTGTTGACGCTGAGGAATAAAAACAAGGAAATCGTCCTCGGCGTCTTCCCCGGACGTCCACCCCGAGACGAGCAGCGCCGAGCACGAGGAGGAACTGGACTCACGGGTCGAGTGGCCCATCCGGCGCCGAGACTCTTCCTGTTCGAGGACCAAAAGCGGGGAAGGGAGGACTTCCATTTCCAGGCTGAAGTCCTCTTGTGCCGACACGGGTTGGACCTGAAACCCGCTGCAGCGGATCACGGTCTCCTCCATCCGCGTGGACCCGAGAAGACAGGTAGGAGGAATATGCTGTTTGCTGGGCTTTTTTGATGGCAGCCGCATACTGTCTGGATTTACTCAGAGCCAGATTAAAACCCAGTGGTGCAAACAGATATTCTCAGAGGCCAGGAAGTTATAAAAATAATCCACTTTAATAATCATAAACAAATAGCTGTCGTGGCAGCTAAAACACTTACATGGATCAGAGTTGAATCAGAGACCAGAGAACACGAGGGATACCAAACGATGCGGCTGCACCCACTGAGACACAGAACAGGGCTTATATACACACACTCACAGACAAGACAAGACAAAAATCACAAACACCTGGGGACAATTAACTAGAGACAATTAACTAGACACACAGAGCAGGACTGGGAAGACTAAACCTAAAACATGAAGTAAACTAGGAAGACTGGAGGTTTAAGCTAATAGAAAATAAACAGAGACTAAACTGGAGGTTTACAACTAAGAGACAGAACGGTTAAACTAATAGTAAATAAACACAGAGACTAAATAGACAGAAACTGGAGGTTAACCTAAACACAGAACAAAGACTAAAACTAGAAGCTAAAACTAAAGGTTTAACTAAAAGCAAAAACTGGGAAACTACCTGAAACATGAAGTACACTAGGATGACTGGAGGATACAACTAAGAGTAATAAAATCAGGAGGGAAACTAATAAATTACAAGGGGAACAGACAGGAACAACAGACAAGAACAACAAATGTCCACTAGATGGTGCCATGGTTCCATCCTTGCAGTAGTGCCATGGTTCCATCCTCACAGACCTGGGGCCTCATGTATCAACCGTGCGTGCGCACAAAAACCTTGCGTGCGTCACTATCCATGCAAAACCCCGTATGTATCAAAACTGAACTGAACGTGAATATGTGCGCATCCAAGTGCATTTCCACGCCAGCCCCAAGGCTGGCGTACGCACGTTTCTGTGGTTCTTGTTCCTTTGGCGACACTTACAGGTGATTCAGAGAAACTGAAGCCCCACAGTCTGTGGTTGACTTTAAGAGCGGCTTGAAGACCTTTCTTTTCAACCGAGCATACTCTACTCCTCATGATTCTACTTTTGATCATAGCTGATACTGTTGTTGATTTTAATTGTTTATTAAATGTTTTATTGACATTTAATTCTGTTGCACCTTGTAGCACTTTGAGATTTTCATTAATGAAAAGTGCGTTATAAATTGAATTCATTATTATTATTATTATTATTATTATTATTATTATTATTAACTGTTCATGATGTGAAAATGATTAATATTCCCACCAAACACACGATTAACAAGTATTACATCCACATGACGCAGTTAAATAAAGGACGCGCATAGTTGTGCCAAAAATAAATTCAACAGGAACGGATTCATTCAGCCTTACTGGAGGATATAATAAATAGTGTAACACGCAGAGCATTTATTTATAAACAGATATAATTTTCTGATCTAGGATATGGCTTATCAGCCGTTTTCAGAAATAATCATTTTTCAGTTTGGCACTGCTGCGCTCTGGAGCAACACAGGAGCCGTGCATCACGCGTGCAGAAGCAGCGATCAAACTGTTCCACAGGAGCTTTCCTGAGGGAGCTGGCAGGCCGATCAGGGCAGTCCAGTCCACACAAAGCCGATTCATGTCCAATGGAATGTCTCATCTATATGATTCCAAAGGCTGAGTGGTCGCGCTTTGGAGCGCGCGCGCACCCTCGCCGGTGTTACACGGCAGCTGGAGGTGATTCATAATCTGCGTTTATTGTAGATTTCTCCAAAATGACACGTGAAAGTACACCATATATAACTTGTAGGAGAGTAAAAGCTTCACAGACAAACAGATTGCGCACAAGGCTGTGGCGCGCGCAGCGTTTGGAGACTCCAACATCACGTCATGTCATGAAAACTCTCCACTGAGACGCACAGACCCGTTTCTTCATATCATCTATTAAATAAACAAAGATCTACCAAACATCTAAGTTCCTCTGTGTTTACAGTAATTATGGTAATAAACTCGTGCGCAAAGTTAATATTTTCACTCAGAATGAATGGATGAGCCAGTTGCGCACCAAAGCAGGGTGCGCGCACACACAAATACCGACACACAATCACTCGTTCTTTGCGTGATGAACACATTTTATTACTATTCTTACTTAGGATTTTTTCCTCACTCATATTATATTAAATTCATTATTTTCCTGAATCTAGAAATGATTTCTGATCGCGCAGGGATCAAACAAACATGTCCTTCACACATGCAGGAAGTAATTTGCATCTGTTTAACATATGTAAATGAAGGCGTGTCAGGGGAGGTGTCTCACGTGCGCTCAGTTCCACGTTAATTGTGATGTACAAAAGGAATGTGCGTGGATTCAGGTGTACGCACAGTTTGATACATCTGGATTTTTTTGTGCGTACACACTTTTCTGGATTTGACCGTACGTCACTTTTCAGTAGGAAATCCACGCAAGTCTTTGTACATGAGGCCCCAGATGATTTTACACGTCTCTCAATGGCACGGCCAGTTGCCTTCATCCTGCACAGCTCACCAGTGTACCAGGGGGCTGAACGGGAGAAAGACACCAGTCTTGACTTCAAGGGAGCATGTAGGTCCAGAAGCTCCTGGAGAGATTGGTTGTAGTAATCCACAGAGTCATCTGCAGATGAGTGATTGACAGCGGTCAGGGCGTGAAGATCAGCAGACAAAACATCAAGGGAAATGTTTTTAAAGTCACGGAACTGGATAGGTCGTTTTGGGTTAGAAGCAGGCGAAGATGAAGGCACTTCCAGGGAGATGACCCTGTGGTCTGAGACACCCAGGTCATATACAGACAAGTTATTGATGAGTACAGTGTCTGTAATCACCAAATCCAGAGTATGCCCCCTGCTGTGCGTAGGGGCGTCCACATGTTGGGTGAGGTTGAGAGATTCCAAAAGAGACTTAAAATCTGTACCAGAGGGGAAGAGGAATTGTCCATGTGGATATTTAGATCGCCAAGAAAAATAGTTTTTACAGGGGAGGTGCAGAAAAAAGTGAGGTCATGCATTTCTAAGTTAAATGAAACATGCGGTTTGGGAGGTCTATAAATTAATATAACACTGATCTCAGTTTTATTGTTTGGAGAATATGATGCATTGTTTAGATTTTTATTTTTATTTTATGTAACTGCATGGTGTCTGTAAAACTGTACAAAACAAAAATCAAATGTTAAACGTTATTGTGGTTATGTAAACAAGAAAAGTACCGATTAGAATACAAACTTTTCCACTACCAAATCCCCAGACAAATGTCAGCGTTTTATTTGTAGCCTCTCAATGAAGACTCAGGCACGGTTTCTTTATTTCAAACGGGCGCTTTAATTAATGCCTTGAAAACTACAGAAAATACAGAAATAAACACAAAGCTTTAGGTGCTGTACCGAGCGACGAGTGATGGATGCTTTATCAAAGGTGTACAGCATACCTAGTGGCCTCTCGTCATTAAAGAGGTCCTAGACAAATGGTTTTCATCTTGTGCACTCTATATAAACATACAAAATAATCAGAACGCCATAATTGACAGATTTACAATGTATTACAACAGTAATAAATACTTTTACAACTAATGAGCACTTTGAGATTTTTATTAATGAAAAGTGCATTATAAATGGAATTCATTATTATTATTATTATTATTATTATTAATGAACTGATCGAGACTGCACCCACCTCTCATGTTTTCAGGTAACTGTATGTAGTGGGCACAGCAGATCTCACCACTCCCTTCCATTCACGTAAATCTTGCAACAACGGTACAACAAAAAACAGTCCTTCATGACAGAATAAATTCATCTTATACAAAAATAAAACATATTTTCAAAACGTGAACTAAACAAACTAAAAACAAAATATTCTAACTACTGAAAACAAATATTAACCCTTTTAACGCACAGATCATTGTGGTGACACAAAATTACACCACACGCGTTACGGCTCCGCCCCGCTCCGGTCCGACCTCCGCAGCAAATACGCACCCATTATAATCAATGACAGAATTTACACTGGCTCCGCACGGCGGCGGCGAGCTGCGGAGAGCGGACGGCAGTCCGTCAAAATTAGAAATTTTTCTATTTCTGCCGGACGCCGGAGCTGTGCCGGAGTCAACTTTTGAAGATTACGTCGCACCAACAGGAAAAGGAACGAGCACAACTTCCGTATTTACAAAATAAAATCACCACGGGCGGACTAATCCTAGCTCTATACGGATTTATTTGTACAAAAATGCTGTCAAACTATCATTTATGACTACGCCTACAAACGCAATACAAGAAATAAAAAGAAATACAAGAAATAAATAAAGTATTTTATTCTGAAATGTAATACATCACTTCCTGTTGCTCAAACCATGTCCTGTAGCTCATTTACGAGAGAAGATCAAGGCAGCAGTCTCTACAGTTGTTCTCCTTCTTCCACCGAGTGAATTGTTTTGTTCTGACTTACTTATTTATCACTTGATTTATCGCGCGATCTCGCAATTCCCGCGCATGCGTCTCGGAGCGGCGCATCCAGTCGGACCTGAGCAGAGCGCAGGTAGTGGAAATTGGACTCGCTCAGCTGCGACCTGCGGAGCGGGGCGGAGCGGAGCCGCGTGTAGTGTAATTTTGGGGGCTCCCACCAAATCACCAATTGGTTCTCAATGTGATTTTCTAATGAGTGTCACAATTAGTCCATGTTACTGTGCCTGCCAGTCTCAAGTAAAGTCACTACCTTTCCATCTACGCCGAGATGGTGTAGAGGCAGGGCAGCCGGCTCAGGACCAGAAGGTCTCGGGTTCGATCCCCATTCACGGCATACCTCGTTGTGTCCCTGGGCAAGACACTTAACCCCGAGTTGCTCCCGGTAGGACAGGCAGCGCCTTGCAAGGCAGTCTACTGCTACCGGCATATGAATGTGTGTATGAATGTGTGTATGAATGGGTGGATGGTTGGTACTGTGAAGTGCTTTGGGGCCCTTCAAAGGGGGCTGGAAAGCGCTATATAAGTAAGCTCCATTTACCATTTACCATTTACCTTGTGAATAGGTCTTTCTAGATATATTGACCTTTACAGTGGTTTCACTGGTCTTTGGTTTCACCCATTGAACTTTGTCGTCTAGACTTTCTAGTCTCTACTACCAGAGCTAGTTTCCATTTATATCTTGAAGCTTTATCATCTTGTAGGATCAGTGTTGTTCACTTGCAGGTTCCGTGAAACTCTTCTGTTGCCTTTGGAGTTTTGTGGTCTTTCTGTATTGTCTACTCATTACAATGGTAGATTTAAGAAGATACCATACTTCTACATGATAAAATCCATATGCCATTTGCACGCTGTGGGATTCCTGAGTGTCTGTTTGGTCACTTTCCTTCCACAGCAATCAACACAACTCAAGGCATGCATGTACTACGGAAAACAAGGTCACGCAATAAATACATGTAGGTTGTTGTTAAAAGCCAACGCCCACCAGTAGGTAAGGAGATACTGGTGGGCACAACTTCTCTATCTCCTAAGAAAAGCTTAACCTTGCCTGTAATTCTCTGTATAAACTCTGTCAATCACCCTATACAGGCATTAATCGACTCTGGTGCCGAACAGAGCCTCATCAGCAAGGACCTGGGGCCTCATGTATCAACGGTGCGTACGCACAAAAACCGTGCGTACGTCACTATCCACGCAAAACTCCGTATGTATCAAAACAGAACTGAACGTGGAAATGTGCGCATTCCCACGCCAGCTCCAGGGCTGGCGTACGCACGTTTCTGTGGTTTTTGTTCCTTTGGCGACACTTACAGGTGATTCTGAGAAACTGAAGCCCCACAGTCTGTGGTTGACTTTAAGAGCAGCTTGAAGACCTTTCTTTTCAACCGAGCATACTCTACCTCCTCATGATTCTACTTTTGATCTTAGCTGATACTGTTGTTGATTTTAATTGTTTTATTATTTGTTTTATTGACATTTAATTCTGTTGCACCTTGTAGCACTTTGAGATTTTCATTAATGAAAAGTGCGTTATAAATTGAATTCATTATTATTATTATTATTATTAACTGTACATGATGTGAAAATGATTATTGTTCACACCAGACACACATGATTAACAATTATTACATCCACATGGACGCAATTAGATGAGTGGATACAAAAGCATGTGCAAAATAGTGGCAACAATATTGACAACAATGGCTTTAGCTTTATTAGAGGATATAGCAAATCGCGCCATACGCAGAGAGCGTGTCTTTCGAGACCGAGGGGATTTTCTGGCTCATGATGATGACTGGCTCATCAGTCGTTTTCGGCTTCCGAGGGCAGTACTTCTGCAATTGTGCTTAGAGCACCACACAGCCAGGAGCCGTGCGCTGCCTGTACATGTGCAGCTGCTGACAACACTGGGATTTCTTGCAACAGGGGCATTTCAGAGGGAGTTGGCAGACCGATCGGGACTGTGTCAGTCCACACTGAGCCGATCCATGCCAGCTGTGTGGGATGGACTTATCCGTATGTCACCCAGGTATATAACATTCCCATACAATGCAGCTGAACAGGCCAACATTAAGGCGCAATTTGCAACAACAACCGGTTTTCCTAATGTAATCGGGGCTGTCGACTGCACACACATTGCTATAAAAGCACCATCACAGGATGAATATGTTTACGTGAACAGGAAACATTTTCATTCAATCAATGTGCAAATTATTTGTGACGCGCAAATGCGTCTAACAAACATTGTGGCGAGGTGGCCTGGCTCAACACACGATTCATTTATTCTACTGGACAGCATGGTTGGGAACAGACTACAAGCTGGAATGGTGCGAGATGGTTGGCTTCTTGGTGAGTAATTATTTTTTTTTTTCATCCTTATAATCTCTTATGCGCATGGAACCTGTGCGCCCCCACACGTCGCCCTGTCTTTGAAGTTCCATTACTAGTCAGTGCTTCAAGTGATCAACTTTCTGTTAATGGCTGGTTAAAATGTAGTTTCAGAGCAGTCTACCAAGCCCTTGTTTGTTTCTGTGTGTATAGCGGTTCTGCAAATAAACGCGTGCGTAAAGTGTGGAATGGCGGTTCTGCAAATAAACACGTGCGTAAAGTGTGGAATGCATCCAGCGTACTGCTGCGTTCATTAACACAAAGTAACCCAAAAGCGCAGCATTACCAACTGATAAGCATCTGACTCTGCCCCATTGTAATTTATTATTTATATTTCACAGGGGACCGTGGTTACCCACTAAAAACATGGCTCATGACTCCTCTCGCCAACCCACACACTGAGCAAGAGCGGAGGTTTAATGACGTCCATTCCCGCAGCCGGTCAGTCGTCGAGAGGACAATTGGCCTGCTAAAGGGACGGTGGCGCTGTCTGGACAGGACTGGAGGTCTGCTGCTCTATAGTCCTGTAAAAGTGTGCCGCATTGTGATGGCATGTGGCGTCCTCCACAATCTTGCACACGGACTTGACATACCACAGCCTGACTTGCTCCCACCAGAGGAGCCAGAACCTGCACCCCTCAATGTACATCCCACCCAGGAAGCTATCAGGGCCCGGCTAAATGTGATAGCAAATATATAAAACAGGCAAGTACACATTATCACTTCATCTGTGCATTTAATGTGCTGTTAATATCTGCGAGGACTCTGATAAGTTGGTCCAGGCAGTCATTGATTCCATTAATTCCGGAAACAATGTCATGCTGCGTCTGCAGGACAGCTGTCGTCAGAACACGGCCAGGACGGACATCAGCTGCTGGCAGATGTGGTGTGCTGGATGTGCAGACATCAGCTGCTGGCAGGTGGGGTGTGCTGGATGTGCGGACATCAGCTGCTGGCAGGTGGGGTGTGCTGGATGTGCGCGTGGTGCCAGACGTTCCAGGGACACTGGAGGAGCAGCCAACGTCTGAGCCAGCAGACTGCGTGTCTTCTGTTCCATCCTCTGATGGCAAAATGAAATGTGTACATGTAAATAAAATATAAATGAATCCCATGACTGAATAATTGTTATTCTTATAGTCTTATAGTATGGAAACAAGATATTTATGGCATTTAGAATTAACACTGACTTATTTACTTACTGCGACTATCTGAATCCCCCACATGCGGATCCACTACACCTGTGAGGGCAGTGTCGCCCACAATGCTGGCAACCCTCCGGTCGAATGGAGTGATGTCGTCATCTCCTGTCCCCACGCCTGTCATCGACACACTCTGGCGATGGGCAGCTTTCCTCCGTTTCACATCCACCTTGATGTCCGACCACTTTTTCTTCAGTTCCGCCACTGTTCGCTGCTCTGACCCCACAGCATTTACAGCTTCACACAGGCTGTCCCACTCATGCCTTTTGCGCTTCGCTGTAACGCCAGAGGACAGCGTGCCAAACAAAACCTTTTTCCGTGCCTCTACCTCACTCAGAAGTGTCTCCTGTTCACAGTCCGTGAAGTTCCTCTTTTTACCACGTTTCGACATGATTTGCAATGGAGCAGAGACGAAATCCCGCCGGTGCAGGGCATATTTAAATGAATTTGCATATTTATGTGGAGGCGTGTCAAAGGCGGAGTCGGCCACTCTCTCATGTGCGCTCAATTCCACGTTGATTGTGATGTACAAAAGGAATGTGCGTGGATTCCGGCGTACGCACAGTTTGATACATCTGGATTTTTTTGTGCGTACGCAGTTTTCTGGATTTGACCGTACGTCACTTTTCAGTAAGAAATCCACGCAAGTCTTTGTACACGAGGCCCCTGGTGGACAAACTCAAAATTCTCACAACCAGTCTGGATCCATCCATATCTCAAATGGTGTCCCTGTTGAGTTTGTTGATTCCTATAAATATTTGGGTATCCTGGTCGATTCACATCTCTCATTTAAACTCCACGTGGAAAACCTAGTGAAGAAACTGAAAGTTAAACTGGGTTTCTTTTTCAGAAATAAATCATGTCTAACACTGAATGCTAGGAAACGCCTTGTATCTGTGACTTTCCTTCCCTCCATTGATTACGGTGACATTCTCTACATGAATGCTCCTACAAGCACCCTGCGGATGTTGGATGTTGTCTATCATGGTGCACTAAGATTCATAACTGGCTGTGATTATCGTACCCACCACTGCACCCTGTATTCACTGGTTAATTGGACATCATTAACCTCACGCAGACTCTTCCACTGGTACATTTTCATCTTCAAATCACTGCTTGGTCTGCTGCCCTCATACATCTCCTCCTACATGTCTTTGCGTGAGTGCAGCTACAGTGTGCGCTCTCAGGACATGATCACCTGCAGTGTCCCCTCAGTGAGGACTGAACTTGGAAAAAGGGCCTTCTCCTACTCTGCTCCTGCTTCCTGGAATATCTTACAAAAAGATCTGAAGCTCTCGGCCCTGACCTCTCTGGATGGTTTTCAGAATCTGTTGGAATCCTGGCAAAAACCAATGCAGATTTGTTCCTGTCTTTGATTTTTTGTACATCTACCTTATAATGTTTTTGCTACTTTTTCTTTTCTTTTGTTTACTGTTTAATGTATTTGTATTTTTGATGTTCATCGTTCTTTAGTTTGTAGCAGGTCGCTTTCGTAAATGAGCCCTCGAGGCTCATTAAGATTTACCTGACTAAATAAAGGTTGAATGAATCTGTCACTGCCATCACGGGACAAAGCATCTCATCCATTTCCTTGAAAACATTAAAGATTATTTTTGTGGTCTCAGGAAATCACAGAAAGACGGGTGAGTTTTTTGTGTTCGACTCACCCACATGACAACTCATATTAGGATACCCTTGGTTAAAGACTTACAATCCACATATAAACTGGACAGAAAATAGAATTGAAAAATGGAGACAAGAGTGTTCATTAAAATGCCTCCATTCTGCCATCTCCCCCAGTTCACCTCCCACACTGGTGAAGGAGAAAATTGACCTTACCAACATCCCCACAACACACCATTCTTTAGCTCCAGTCTTCAGCAAACAACAAGCATTATCCTTACCTCGTCACAGACCCTACGACTGTGCGATCGATTTACTTCCTGGAGCCCCACTACCTGCTAGCAGATTGTATAACATATCAGGCCCTGAGAAGGCCGCCATGGAAGAATACATTGAAGATTCTGTAAAATATGCTATTATCCGTCCTTCTACGTCTCCACTTGGGGCAGGTTTCTTCTTCCTCTTGAAGAAAGACAAGTCCTTTCGTCCATACATTGACTATCGGGGTCTAAATCAGATCACCATCAAAAACAAATATCCACTTCCTCTTATCGGCAGTTTTCCAAGCACTTGTCAACGACGTCCTATGAGACTTTCTTCAGGTTTTTGTTTTCGTATACTTGAATGATATCTTAATCTACTCTAAAGATGAGGCACAACACACTCAACACGTAAAGGCAGTCCTTCAACGATTATTAGAGAACCAACTGTTTGTTAAGGCCAAAAAGTGTGAGTTTTACAAGTCATCAGTCAAATTTTTGGGCTTTATTTTTGAGAGAGGACAGGTGAGATCCTACCCAGACAAGACTAAAGCTATGGTGGATTGGCCCACGCCCACAAACAGGAAACAGTTACAGCAATTCCTGGGGGTTTGCAAACTTTTACAGATGCTTTATTAAGAACTACAGCAAAGTGGCCACCCCTCTCACACAACTCACCTCTACCCATATAAAGTTCTCCTGGACTAATGAAGCTGAAATGGCCTTTTCTACCCTGAAACATCTTTTTTTCCACAGCTCCCATTTTATCTCACCCAGATGTTTCAAAGCAATTTATCGTGGAGGTCGACGCTTCTGACGCTAGGGTAGGGGCTGTCCTTTCACAAAGATCATCCGATGATGGGTAACTCCACCCGTGTGCCTTCTTCTCCCGTCGCCTGTCTTCAGCTGAGGCCAACTACGACATGGGTGATCGTGAACTGTTGGCCATCAAGCTAGCTTTGGAGGAATGGAGACACTGGCTGGAGGGATCTGAACTTCCTTTCGTCATTTGGACAGACCATAAAAACCTGGCTTATCTACAAGGAACGAAGAGAATAAACGCCCGACAAGCCAGGTGGTCATTGTTCTTTGCTCGGTTCAATTTCTCAATTACCTATATTCTAGGGTCTCGTAATATCAAGCCAGACGCGCTTTCTCTGCAATTTTCCTCAGTCGAGGGTTATGATGCTCCAGAAGATATCCTCCTGTCTTACTGCAAGGTGGGTGCTGTAACTTGGCCAATCGAGAGAGACATTTTGGAGGCTCAAAGAACTGAACCTGACCCTGGCTCTGGTCCTCCTGGAAGGTTGTTTGTCCCTACCTCTATGGTGAGGAAGGTTCTGGACTGGCTCCACACTGCCCAGTTCTCTTGTCACCCCGGCATCCGACGCATGCTTCACCTGGTCAAAGCATCCTTTTGGTGGCCAAACCTTCAGAGGGACATAAAAGAGTTTGTTTCAGCCTGTCCTACCTGCGCTCGAAATAAACACAACAACCAACCTCCCGCTGGTCTCCTCCTACCACTCTCCATCCCCAACCGTCCTTGGTCCCACATCCCCTTGGACTTCATCACAGGTCTCCCAGTATCCAATGGTAACACTGTCATCTGCACCATTGTTGATTGTTTTTCTAAGTCTGCAAATTTCATACCTCTCCCTAAACTCCCGTCTGCTCTCGAGACTGCCCAGGTCATCACGGAACATGTCTTCTGCCTCCATGGCATCCCGTAGGACATTGTATTTGATCGAGGCCCACAGTTCGTCTCACACGTCTGGAAGGGATTTTGTGAAGCTCTGGGGGCCAACGTCAGTCTCACCTCTGGTCATCACCCACAGTCCAATGGACAGATAGAGAGATGCAACCAGGAGCTGGAGACCACCCTGAGGTGTGTAATCGAATCCAACCCATCTTCCTAGAGTCAGCATCTCCCATGGATCGAATACGCCCACAACTCCCAGACTTTGGCAGCTACTGGAAAATCTCCGTTCGAGATAGCCATGGGGTTTTCCCCACCTCTCTTTCCTTCGCAGGAGACTGATGTGGGCGTCCCCTCAATCCACCTTCACATCAAGCGCTGTCGTCGGGTTTGGCGACAGACAAGAGCAACTCTGGCCAGATCCTCCGAGCAGAATAAACGGTTTGCGGATAGACACAGCTCCGAAGCTCCTAAATACAAGGTAGGCCAGAAAGTTTGGCTCTCAACTAGGGACATCAGTTTGAAAGACACCCCTAGGAAACTCTCACCTAGATTCATAGGTCCTTTCCCCATAATTAAAATGGCCAACAGGTCGGCGGTGAGACTCCAACTCCCACCTTCTATGAGGATACACCTGATTTTTCATGTATCCCACATCAAGCCCGTTACCACCAGCACTCTTCAGCCCCCGACAAGACTCCCTCCCCCCTCCCGGATGATCGACAACGCACCTGCATTCACCGTCAGACATCTCATAGATATGAGACACAGGGGCCGGGGCGTTCAATATTTAGTGGATTGGGAGGGTTACAGTCTTGAGGAGTCCCTAGGTCTCGCATCCTGGACCCAGGACTCATCACCTCTTTTTTCAAGGCTCACCCCGAAAAAAGACTCAGATCGCCAAGACGATCCTTGAGGGGGGGCACTGTAGGATTCCTGGGTTTCTGTCTGTTTGTTCACTTTCCTTCCACAGCAATCAACACAACTCATCACACCTGCTGCCGGTCTGAGGAGAACTGCTGACTTTTAATTCAACCTTTATTTCATCAGGTTAATCTCAATGAGCCTCAAGGACTCATTTATAAGAGCGACCTACTACAAACTAAAGAATGATGACAACAATAACAGTAGAAATTTTCTTAAACAATCAACAATAGACAAACATAAGAGAGAAATACAGATTTATTTTACAAATTAAATATTAAAGGTTCAGTCTGCAGTTTCTGTAGAACATCAGCACTTAGAAAAATTTTCAACAAACAAAGCATTCTGATCCCTCCCCCTCAGAGCCATATATGGCTCTGCCCCCTTGTGGTCTGTTAAAATTCAAATTCAAGCTCTGTTTTTATTGGCTGATTCAAATTCAAGCTCGGTTTTTATTGGCTGGTTACAAACTTTGTTTTTATTGGCTGGAAAATGGCGGGTCACTTTTTCTTTTTAGAAATGCTTATTTACCACCTGGAGAAGCAAGGGGACAATTTTTTTTTTTTTCAGAGATTACCTCTCTAACATCAATCTAGTGACAGAGTGAAGAAATATGTTAAAAATATATTGTTAGAAAAGTTACATATAGCAGCTTTAAAGTATCATAGATCAAAACATTATAAGGTAGATGTAGAAAATCAGTAACAGGAACATATCTGCATTGGTTTTTGCCAGGATTCCAACAGATTCTTAAAACCATTAAGAGAGGTCAAGGCTGAGAGCTTTAAGTCTTTTTGTAAGGTATTCCAGGAAGCAGGAGCGGAGTAGGAGAAGGCCCTTTTGCAGCTGCCAGACACCTCTTCAGTGCTGGGGCATCTTGTTCCATTCAGACCTTCCATGGCCTGACTCCTCTGGTCTTCTCCAACACTCTCAACATCCACAGGTCTCTACCTCTGTGGATTATTCGATGTCCCATCACCATCTTCTTCACCATCTACTCCGTCTGGGTCAACCTGCTCCTCTCTCCAACGGGATCCTCTCCATCAACTATCTACAACCCCAGGAATTCCTCCTTCAACTCTCCTCTAACTATCTCCTACAAAACCAAAAGTAAGAATTTCAATTATTCTACTCAAGCCTCAAAATCACCTACGGATATATACTCACCAACTCTCCCCGTTTCCTTTTCAGCTGCTTGAGTAATTTTATCTGCACCTGTAAATAAACATCACTTACATTTTATCGTGCCTTGTGTCTTTACTTCCTTGGTCTGCTTTTTGGGGTTGACGTTGAATCAAAACCTGATACACGCAGTTCGTTCATAGTCCTGCCTCTTCCTTGGTGATGTTCATGGTAGTGTTTGATGAGGACTGCTGACACATGGGACTTCTTGGGAAGAATTGCAGGATGCTTGACATGATGGTGTAAGGCTGGTTGGGACAACTTTCCTCCCACCCTGCCTGAGAACATCAAACTCATCCAAGAAAGCATTTACAGTAGCTGCTTTAGTCTATGTGCATGTAGAAAATTTTCCTTCTGATATCTAATTTTCTGTATTTCTTCAATAAAAGCCTTTCTTTGCACTAGCTTGATAATGAACACTTCTGTGTCCCTTCTCTCTTCAAGATCTGTTAGTTGAATTGTTCTTTTTTCATTCATTCATTCAACCTTTGTTTAAACAAATAAGTCACATTGAGCCTTGAAGACTCATTTACAAGTGAGATCTGTTGGACAGACAATAAAAGTGGTGAAAAATGACACATAGGGTTTGGAGACAAAAAAAATCCTAACACATTTTGACCTCTGCTTGAAGGTCAAAAATGTGGTAATGAAAAAAATCTCGCACACAAGCACATAATGACGCCGACATTACGCAGAGGGGAGGGAGGGAGTACTCAAAGGCGGTTGAGCAGCCAGCCCGTAGAGGCACTACAGAGTTCAGGAAAAAAAACCACTCAGTTCATATAAAGTAGTTCCTTCTGGAGAGATCTGTGTACACTCGGGGTGGGGGCTGCAGAGGATGGCCAGAGGCGAATCCAGAGTCCTGAAATGATGACAGGATGTTTATTCAGCTGGGCTCCTCTGAAAAGTCAGTGGAATTCCTCAGTACAAGGTTTGGGAGGGGTGAGGGCATCAGGTTTACAAAACTTCTACAGACGTGTTGAGATAAGACGGCCTGTCAAGGCCAGTCGAGGAGCCGAATGTCAGATAAACACGATTGTTTTGGGAATAGGCAGAACTTTAATGACATCTACCTTCAGTCTGTGTCAGTCCACTTGCTTCCAAAATGTCCAAATTAAAAATTATGAAACCAATGGAACGTGCCTGAGAAAATCCCAGAGATCTGATCCATTCAGCCAAAATTCTGGGTTCTCGAGACATGAACCAAGCCATCATGTAAGACAGGCAGCGTGGCCAGATCCAGCTTTGCTGCCGATGACTTCCTTGTGTGTTGATAGACCAGGAACCAGCCAAGTCCAAAAAGCAGGAACCAGTTATCATAAATCCAATTAAATTTGTGTCCTTAAGATCCACAGATGACAGCAGAGATGGACACATCATCAAGTCTTCCAAGTCGATGAGATATCCAGCTGTGCGCATGCCAACAGGGCAAATCGGCTCGCCTACAGCCTGTCTCCTCTTTAAAGAAATGTTATCAGTTGTGTTGAGGGACCAACTGACCAAATTGAAGTCCATAGTTAGGATTCGGAAGATTTTGTAGAAGAGAGGCTCTCAGACAGTTTCACAGACAAAACAAAGCAAAAGCAACACCTTTAAACTCTGATGAATCACTTGAGTCTGGCAATAGCATTTAAAGCTGTCGACCAATCAGATAACTTCTTTAAATGCTCTAGAACTGGGTTCACTTCCTTTGGCCACACTGTATGTGTATGACCTTATCCGTCTCAATATCTTGGGCTACTTCGTCCAAAATGAAGGATGTATCTCACTGTGAGTCAAGGAGTGCATATACTAAAACTCCTTTGTTTGGGTGACTTTTTGATAAAACCCAGGCAGGTACTACAGAGGACGTTAATGTGCTTGAAGTCGATTGGGCTACTCTATTATAGATCGCTGGTTCAGCTCCTTTTTTAGTGTCTGCTTCTTTTTCATCTTGAGTGTTATCGCTCGTTGCAGATACTACCCTTTTGCGTTCAATGAACTTGTTGTCGTTCAAACATGTAGGATGTTTCCTTTGACATTTTTCACATGTACTCCTGGTAGCACACTCCTTCGAATGAGGTCCTCTCTTTAAGCATCCAAAACACAGCCTTTCTGCTTGTGCAAACGTGATACGGTCTTGGACTGGGTTTTCTGTGAATTTGAAACATTCTTCGAATGTGTGACTGTTTCCTTTGCAGAAAAGACAGGTTACAGTATGTGGCTTGAGTGTGTTGTTAATGTTTTTGCTTGAATGACTTGGCTGCCTGAGTGTTTGGGTCTACTCACTTCCAAATCTTTGAGAGCTTGTACTGAGGCTATGGGATCACGAGCTAAGTCAGCTTCAGTGGATATAAAATCAACAAACGTGTGAAAGGATGGGTACTTTTCATCGCCAGCCTTCCTTGTTATTTCCATAGCTGTCCGGCTCCTTCTTGTGGTCAACCACTCTGGGAGTTTTAGCAAAAGTTTCTGAATTTCCATACAGTCACTGAGAATCTCCAATGTCGTTATGTGTGACATTGTAGCTTCACAAGTCTTAAAGGAGCTGTATGTAACATTTTTTATAAACATATTTCTTCACTCTGCTACATCTCCTGACAGACTGATGTTAGCCAGGTAATCTCTGAAAAAAAAAATGTGTCCCCTTGCTTCTCCAGGTGGTAAATAAGCATTTCTAAAAAGAAAAAGTGACCCGCCATTTTCCAGCCAATAAAAACAAAGTTTTTATTCAGCCAATAAAGCTGCGTTCCAGTTGTCCTCAACAGAGCTTCTCATGCCCCAACCCACGCCCCTACCTGTCCCAGCCCCAGTGCCGCGCACGTTGCAGGACTGTTTTGTATGTGACACAAATGTATTAAATTCCCCTTCTTAATCCCTGATCAGGACTTTTTTTTTTTTCAAAAATCAAATAATCGCTTCATTCACCGCTCTGTACCGCTCCCTCTGCCGACTGCTGCAATGCTGTCACGAGTGAATTAAAGTAGGGTTCAACGTGGCTGCCCGAGGCTCTGAAGATTTCCTGGTCTTCTGGTGTGCTGGACTAGCGCTTCATGGTTTTATTTTATATTTTTAGAACGTTTTATTAACACATAAACACAGAATATTGAAGCGGCTCCGAGCGGACATTCAGCAGGGGGGCGGAGCAGAACTCAAGTTCAGCAGACTACGGACTGTGAATGCTTTCCCTGCTGAAAATATTTCTAAGTCCCAGCGTTCTCCAGAAACTGCGACGGCACCTTTAAGGAAGTCAGCAAACTCTCTCAGCTTACTTCCATCCTTGGAGCTTATTTTAAGCCAGCTGTTATGTTTGTCTATAAAACATTTTCCTATGGTGAGTGATCTTCCAAAATGCTTTTCCAGCGCCTTCTAAGCTGAGTCGTATGCTTCAGCTGGGCCCACTAAGAGAAGGTCTTCAACCGCTCTCTTCGCGGGTCTACCAATGTACTTTCTGAGATAATAGAGTTTCTCATTCTTTGGAATGTTTTTTCCTTTCTATCAGGATTTCAAATGACAGCTGCCAGTCTTCAAACTTTAGAGGGTCGCCAGTGAATAATGTAGGTTCTGGAGTTGGAAGACAATTAGCATTTATTGCTTCCGCTAGTATGCTAACTAGCTCATAATTTGGCTGTTGTTGAATTGCAACAGAAGGAAATGTCTGTCTGGGGCTGAACACCTCAATGTGTAACTGGCTGCTAGACTTCCTGACCGGGAGACCACAGACAGTACGGATCGGGAGTAACACATCTAGCACCATCACATTGAACACAGGGGCCCCACAAGGATGTGTGCTGAGCCCCCTTCTATTCACCCTGCTAACACACGACTGCACACCATCGTACAGCTCCAACCACTTCATCAAGTTTGCGGACGACACAACAGTGGTAGGTCTCATCAGCAACAACGATGAGACGGACTACAGGAACGAGGTGAGCCGCCTGGCCTTGTGGTGCGGACACAACAATCTCACTCTCAACGTGGAGAAGACAAAGGAGATTGTCGTGGACTTCAGGAAGAGGGATGCACAACATGCCCCTCTGACCATCAACAGCACCGCAGTGGAGAGAGTGGACAGCACCAAGTTCCTGGGAGTGCACGTCTCGAAGGACCTGTCCTGGAGCAGGAACACTGCAGCACTGGCCAAGAAGGCTCACCAGCGCCTCTACTTTCTCCGCAAGCTGAAAAGGGCTGGAGCTTCAACCCCCATCATGTGCACCTTCTACAGGGGTGCCATAGAAAGTGTCCTGACCAGCTGCATCACGGTGTGGTTTGGTGCATGTACTGCATCATGCCGCAAGAGCCTCCAGCGCATCGTGAGAGCAGCTGAGAAGATCGTCGGCACCTCCTTGCCCTCACTGCAGGACTTACACAGCAAACGCCTCACTCGGAAAGCCCACTGCATGGCAGGTGATCCCACACACCCACTACACAGCCGCTTTAGACTGCTGCCATCAGGGAGGAGACTGAGGAGTCTCCAGGCTCGTACCAGTAGACTGAGAGACAGCTCTGTTCATCAGGCAGTCAGAATGCTAAACACTCTGCCTGCTCTGCCTCCCCTCCCATTTGAACTGCCTTAACACAAAAAACTTTCTCACACATTACCACTCAACACAAAGTTTTTAACACTGGACTCTGTGTCATCAAACGGGTTATTCACTAAACTCTCGGTCATGTGCTCATTCAGTTTGCACTACTTCTCATATTTGCACTAATGTTTGTATTACATTACTGCCTATAGTCATACTACTGTTTACATTCACTGTTTACATTTATTAATACGGTTTACATTTATTACTACTGCTTTACATTTATTACTACTGTTTACATTTACACTACTTTTATCTACACTACTGCAGATACATATACAGCATTCTCTGACTAGCCTTATCTAAGGATGCCAAATGTGCCTTATGTGCCTCACTGCATATGCCACTTTGCCTATATACCAACATCAAATACCTCATACATATACTGTGTACATTAACTTATATGCTGCTGTGCCACTCTTTGCAAATGTCAATGCTAGAACCTTCAGTTTATTTTATAGATATACTTTTTATACTTTTTATACTACTATGCAAAAACTCAGGACAGTATTACACTTTTATTATTTCATTTTATGCTTATGTTCATTGGGTGTTTGGTGTTTTAGGGGTGTTTGGTGTTTCAGTGTTGGTGTAAATTTTCATACTTTTATACTATTATGAAAAAACTCAGGACAGTGTTACACTTTTACTATTTTATGCTTATGTTTATTAAATGTTTTAGTGTTTAGTGTTTAGATGGTTACTGTTGCACCGAGGGACTGAGAGAAACGCAATTTCGGTCCTGTGTATGTCCTGTACATATTGCAGTTCTGACAATAAAGTTGCCTTAGACTTTGACTTTGTGTGGCTTAAATGGTGGGCTTGATGCTTGGAGTGTTTGGTTTATGGTGACCTTGGGTTGTTGACCAGGATTTGATTGAACTTGATTTACAATTGTAGGAATGTGTGGTACGGATCTAAGGCTTGTAGCATTATGAATTTGGGTTATGCCTAGAGCTTGAAAGGGAACGTGTGTTACGACAGGGATTGCTTCATTTCACTTTCTGTTTTAATGCTGTGTAGTGAACTCTGGCGTTCAGAAATACTTTCACCTTCATCAAAAACCTTTGCTCGAGCCTTTGCTGCATTCAGTTTTTTAACTTCTTCCAAGCGTATGATTTTTCTGTGCTGCTCTTCATTACTTGCTGTCTTTTGAGATTCTCACATTCTAACCTTTGTAGTTCAGCTGTTTCCCATTATCGCTAATACTTTAGATGCAGCTGCCTCGGCCTCTGCTTCCAGTCTCTTGCTTATTTGTGAGCATGACTGACTTGAACTACATTTAGACCTTCGTGATCTTGACCTTGATGTAATACTTTCAGATCCTAGGCATGACCTTACACCTGGCCACGGATCTTCTTCGCTTTCTGCAAGGTGTCCTTGTAGCTGGTTTTCAGCTCTTTTGACAATACATACGGAAAGTGATGTACATACATCTACTTTGAGCCTTACGTCTGCACCAGGAGGTTGCATTTGTTGTATTTGTTCGTAAATGGTTTGTACATTTCTGCAGGTGACATTCATATCTTTAATCAGCTCCTTTAATTCATTTAATACATTTAAGAAAATGATACAAACTGAATTGTTAAATACATATATATATGAAGTAGATTAATGTGCATTGTATTGGAGTTAGAAAAATTATTTTCATTTTATATTTTGTATTCTTATCATTTATGGTAATGTTTTGTATTGTTGTTTTTTATGAATAAATCTTATCAATAAATAAATAATTTGCTCTCAGAAGCTTCCCTTTCTAATGTTGCTTTGCTCAGTTTTGCTTCACATTTCCAGTTTTCAAAGACGGCTACATATCTGTTTTGAAGGCCTTTGAGTTTCTCCTCTTGAAGCTCTTTACCCCTTCGGTTAATGTTGCTCTTTCACTCCTGCGAACAGTTTGTGATTCTGAGATTTTCTCATTAACATTTTCTTCTACTTTAGCACATGACACGCACACACATGACACATGTGTGAGAAAGTTTTAGTGTTAAGGCAGTCCCATTTGAACTGCCTTAACACTAAAACTTTCTCACACATTACCACACAACACAAAGATTTTGGCACTGGACTCTGTGTCATCAGACGGGTTATTCACTAAACTCTCGGTCATGTGCTCATACAGTTTGCACTACTTCTCATACTTGCACTGATGTTTGTATTGCATCGCTGCCTATAGTCATGGTACTGTTTACATTCTCTGTTTACATTTATTAATACTGTTTACTTTTATTACTACTGCTTATATTTAATTGCTACTGTTTACATTTACACTACTCTAATATCTGCACCGCTGCTGATACATATACAGTGTGCTCTGACCGGTCTTGTTTAGGATGCCCAATGTGCCTTACTGCATATGCCACTTTTTGCCTCTATAACAACATCAACTACTACCTCGTGCATGTACTGTGTACATTAACTCATACGCTGCTTTGCCACTTTGCAAATGTCAATGCTAGAAACCTTTAGTTTATTTTAGTTATACTTTTTATACTCTTTTTTTATACTAGTATGCAAAAACTCAGGACAATATTATGTTCATTAAATGTTTAATGTTTTAGTTTTAGTTTTAGAGTCGGTGTAAATTTTCATACTCTTATACCACTATGCAAAAACTCAGGACAGTGTTAGTTTTACTATTTTATGCTTATGTCTATTATTATATGTTTCAGTGTTTCAATGTTTAGATGTTTACTGTTGCACCGAGGGACTGAGAGAAACGCAATTTCGGTCCTGTGTATGTCCTGTACAGTACATATTGCAGATCTGACAATAAAGTTGACTTTGACTTTTGACTTGACACAGCAGGGAGTTCTTTATGATCCTTGTCAGTCATCTTGTGAGTCTGGATAAATAATGCTCAGTGCCCTATGTTTAATTACAAAATGCTCCTTCAAACTTGTAACTTATATGTGATTTGACTGTTACTTTATACCTTTAGCTGTAATGAAATTCACTCTTAATACAGATGCACGTCAACTTGAGAACCCTTGTAAACGTCACACTTAGTTTGACCTGCAGCAAAATGCATAAAACTCTTTACCAAATGTGTCACTTTGAAGTCTGGTAGAAATTATGTAATCCTTGACAAGGCTGTTATAGAAAATTTATGTGGCTTCAAACTTAACCACTATTATTCTATTTTAACACTGTTCCTTGTTAATTTCCACTTGCATGTTCTCTCCGTGCATGCGTGGGTTTTCTCCGGATACTCCGGTTTCCTCCCACAGTCCAAAAACATGCATGTTAGGCTGATTGGTAACTCTAAATTGTCTCTAGGTGTGAGTGAGAGAGTGAATGGTTGTTTGTCTCTATGTGGACCTGTGATGGACTTGCGACCCGTCCAGGGTGTACCCCGCCCCTCGCACAGTGATTGCTGGACATGGGCACCGGCGAACCCCGTGACCCAAAATGGAAGAAGCGGGTAAAGATAATGGATGGTTGGTTTGCTAATTGTGAGCGTTGAGCTTAGGAGATGGCTCCCCCTGGTGTGCGCACCACCACGGTACCATCACTCCGCTCCAGGCAGCTGAAGTCTTCTCTTTCTCTTTTGTGCCGTCCTGGTTGGTTAACAGTTTTTACTGTAGCCTCTCAATGACGACTCAGGCACGGCTTCTTCAATTAAAATGGGCGCTTTAATGAATGCCGTGAAACCTACAGAAACAAAACAGAAAATACAGAAATAAACACAAAGCTTCAGGTGCTACACCGAACGACGAGTGATACATGCTTTATCAAAGGTGTACAGTATACCTTGTGGCCTCTCGTCATTAAGGAGGTCCTAGACAAATGGTTTTCATCTTGTACACCCTATATAAACATACAAAACAATCAGAACACCATAACTGACAGATTTAGTCAGAGTCAGAGAGAGTCAGAGAGTCTTTATTGTCATTTGCACCGCATGTGGTACATGTGATGAAAACGAGATTATGTACACGGGGTCCCAGTTACATCCAACAACAAATGCAAGAGAAAAACAGTAATAACAACTAGAATTAACTAAGAGAAACATCAACTAGTAATACACTAAGCCCTAAAGTGGTGGAAAAACATCATTATAAACAGCAGCACGAACATGAGTCTGTATGAGCAGATGGTCACAGATGAACACAGCAACAAGAAAACAGATCAGCATCAGCATGATGTGATATTTTGCAGTGATTATTCTTATTATTTATTTATTCATGAGTCTAACAGCCTCAGGGTAGAAGCTGTTCCTCAGTCTAGTGGTTCTACATTTGATGCTCCTCAACCTCCGTCCTGAGGGGAGTGGGGCAAAGAGTGAGTGTGCTGGGTGAGTGAGGTCTTTCATGATGCAGGTGGCTCTTTTCCTGCATCTGGAGGTGTAAATGTCTGTGATGGTGGGGAGACTGACTCCAACAGACTTCTGTGCAGCCTTCACCACTCTCTGTAGAGCTTTCCTCTCTGCAACTGTGCAGCCTCCATGCCACACATTGATGCTGGAGCACAGGATGCTCTCCACTGCACACCTGTAGAAGGAGGTGAGAACTGGGCTGCTCAGACCAGCTCGTCTCAGCCGTCTGAGGAAGTAGAGTCTCTGATGACCTTTCTTGATCAGGCTGGTGGTGTTGTTGCTCCAGCTGAGGTTATCATTCAAGTGTACACCCAAGTATTTGTAGCTGGAGACCACCTCCACCGCAGATCCACCTATGTTCAGTGGGGCATGGGTGTGTTTGTTCCTTCTGAAGTCCACAATCATCTCCTTTGTCTTCTTCACATTCATGTGAAGATTATTCTCTTTGCACCAGCTCTCCAGGTGTTCCACCTCCTGTCTGTAGCTGGACTCATCATTGTTTGTGATGCATCCCACCACCGCTGTATCATCTGCAAACTTAACAATATGACAGCCTGGATGTGTGGCTGTACAATCATATGTGAGCAGAGTGAACAGAAGAGGGCTCAGCACACATCCTTGGGGAGAGCCAGTGCTGAGGGTTATGGTGGAGGAGGAGAAGTTGTGGATCTTCACGGACTGTGGTCTGTTTGTTAAGAAGTCTAGTACCCAGTTACAAATGGAGGGGCTTAGTCCAAGTGTAGATAGTTTGTCTATCAGAGTTTGGGGGATCATGGTGTTGAAGGCAGATGTGAAGTCCACAAAGAGCAGACGCACGTATGAGTCCTTCTGATCCAGGTGGGTGAGAGCAGTGTGGACCACGGAAGAGATGGCGTCCTCTGTTGATCGGTTCTCGCGGTATGCATATTGATGAGGGTCCTCGTTGATGTTGACGGTTGCCTTGATGTGGGACATGACCAGTTTCTCAAAACATTTAGCGACTACCGGGGTGAGGGCCACTGGTCTATAGTCATTCAGACCAGTCACTGTGGAGCTCTTTGGGACTGGGATGATGGTCGCGGTCTTCAGGCAGGTGGGAACTGACTCCAGTGCAAGTGAGGTGGTGAAGATGTCAGCCAGCACCTCACAGAGCTGGTCCGCACATTCCTTCAGAACTTTCCCTGGGATGTTGTCTGGTCCGGTTGCTTTATGAGGATTAATCCTTCTGAGACTGCCTCTCACTTCTGCTGCGGTCACTCTGAGATGCTCTTCATCTGGTGATGTGAGTCTGGTGCTAGCTGGTCTGTTTGGATCTTCAAAACGTGCATAAAACTTATTGAGGGCATCGGGCATTTACAACGTATTACAACAGTTATAAATACCTTTACAGCTAACGAACTAACGAGGTTGCACCCACCTCTCATGTCTTCACTGCCCATGTCCAGCAGTCACTGTGCGAGAGGCAGAGGACACCTGGACAGGTCTCCAGCCCATCACAGGGCCACATAGAGACATCCATTCATCCATCCATTATCTTTTACCCGGTTCTTCAATTTTGGGTCACGGGGGTCACCGGTGCCCATATCCAGCAATCACTGAGCAAGGGGTGGGGTACACCCTGGACAGATCGCAAGTCCATCACAGGGACACATAGAGACAAACGAGACAAACAACCATTCACTCTCTCACTCACATCTAGGGACAATTTAGTGTTACCAATCAGCCTATGCATGTTTTTGGTCTGTGGGAGGAAACCGGAGTGCTTGGAGAAAACCCATGCATGCACAGGGAGAACATGCAAACCCCACCAAGAAAGGCCCCCGAACCGGGATGTGAACCAGTGGAACCTGCTCACTAAGAGGCAGCAGCTCTACCAGCTGTGCCACTGTGCTGCCCATGGTGCTATAAACTGAATTGAATAGATTCTCCTGCTCTGAAAGCAGAGTAATGAGTTAGAGGAGAATACCCAACAGACATTGGTCTTAATTTTTTTAACAAATTTTAGGCCTTTGAACACTTTGTCACAATGTCTATATTATGGTTAAATGCTGGAATTCAAAAAAATAATTTAAATAAATCTAAAAATATGCTAACATGACACTAATTTGAATAATTTGATATTTAAGAGCAGTTCTGATAAATACAGTGTAGTGGTACGCCCCGTTTCTCTGAAAACTGTCAGTGAGACACCTCTTTCTTGGAAAACCTTCAAGAGAGGACATGAACACTGTTTGTCCCATTAATTTGAATCCAGGACACAAATGATCTCACCAAGAGACTTTTTGTATTTTGTTCTAATTCAAATAATCAAAGAATAACCTTGTGTTATTGTATTATCATTATTATTTTCAATATTTTGATAATCAAAGACTCTGTTTAAGTCGAAGGACATGACAAAAGGATCTTTCAGTATTTGTTTAAAAGTGTTAAGACAATTAATCTGTTTATATCATAACCTGGCATCTGTCTTATACGTTCATTCCTCTTCCTTTCCTCCCCCTGAACTTCCACTAATCTCCTCCCACTTCCTGGTTGAACTAACCAATCAGGAAGGACCAAGTATCAGGAAGTCAAGCTCTCTTTAAAAGCTCGAACTTCCTTGAACTAGTCAGTCTGTTGGAGAGTTGGAATGAGACTTTCTTGAGCTGTTGGACGTTTGGTCATGAGCCAAAGACCTCGTCATCAGCTAGGGTTGACAGCATGCTGCTGTTAAAATCAGACCGAGTTCAAAACTCCAAACCTTTTAATAAAAATTCCTTTTGAGGAACATTTTATTTTGAAATCCAACTGGAAGTGTCCGCTACTTCGGTCCGATTGACGCGGACGGTGAGAAAGTAAACAAGAAACGGTTCGGACGTAACTGGACCTGCAAGGACTCTTTACGTCTGAAAGGCTTGTGACCTCTCTTACCAGAACCGAGACTGATCGTCTTAAAATGTAATGAGTTGCTGATTGTTTACCAAAGTGTACCGGCGTTTAGCTGACGTCGCCCTGAGACCGTGCCATTCCTGGTTGAACTTCACTCATTCACACAAAGATAATTTTCCCTTTTTCTTCCTCCTATTCTCATCTTCGCCAGTAACATTGGGCAGCACGTTGGCACAACTGGTAGAGCTGCTGCCTCTCAGCGAGAAGGTTGCCGGTTCAAATCCCGGTCCGGGGCCTTTCTGGGTGGAGTTTGCATGTTCTCCCCGTGCATGCGTGGGTTTCCTCCGGGTACTCCGGTTTCCTCCCACAGACCAAAAAACATGCTTGTTAGGCTGATTGGTGACTCTAAATTGACCCTAGGTGTGAGTGTGAGAGTGGATGGTTGTTTGGTGTGAGTGAGACAGGTCCCTCTTGTAAATGAGTCCCCGTGACTCAACGAGGCTAGCCTGTATAAATAAAGGTTGAATGAATGAATGAAAAAACATTAAATTAAAAGTTCCTTCAGGTACAACCCCCACTGCCGGCTCACCCAACCCCTTCAGAGCTGGGGCACCACAGTTTGGTCCAGGCCAAAGTGCAGAGCTTGAGATCCTTTATTGAACTAGCCAACTAGGCAGTTTATGTCAAATTTACTTCAATGGTACAACTGTATTGTGTGTCCTGCAAATCTTTCAGGTCTTCTCACTTAAATGTGAGTGATAGTTCAGAGTTTGCTGAGGAATGAGGCCTTGATATTCAGTCAGACATGCATCGAGAACAGAGCTTGTACTGTATTTTAATTTACCACGTTACATCATGGCTTTGTTTTAAGAGCAAAATTTCATAAAGGAAGAATGCACAATATTTATAAAACCCATCCGCCATGGAAATTTACTATGTCTGTAAGTTATGAAAGAAAGAAATCCTTTGAAATACAACTCACTGTAATAAAGCTAAGATAAAAATCATGGTACAATTGCAACTGTTGTACTTTTGAAATATGAAGGCTGTACATTAGTTTCTCCTACACATTCTAAAATAGTTTTGAAAATGTTGCAAAGTAAAGAAATTCTCTATGAATGAAGTTAATCTGTGATTTAAAAAAATATTACTGTCTTTTATTAACATTTAGGCATTTCTTCAAACTGTATGTCCCAGAATCAGACTTTTTGATTTTAAATAAATTGCTTGAAATCTTGGAGGTCAGTTCTTCAAATTTATTCAATTACAATTTATTTACACTTCAATACATCTGCGGTTTGTGCTGAACACAAATGCAGATTGACAAAGGAAACTCAAGGATGAAATAAAGAATATCAATTTATTATACAAACTCAAAACAAAAGTTGATGCAGCAGCAAAACTTGCATAACTCACAGGATAAAGGAGAGATGGAGGGAGACAGAGCATGACAGCTCAGGGGAGCACAATCCATGCACAGGGAAGAAACAAGCTGACACAGAACTTATGGGGACACAAACCAGACCTAATGACGGACACCTGGGGAAGGAGCAGCAGGGGCTGACAACATGAAGGAAGACTGAACAGATGACACAAGAAATTACAAACAAAACAGATCCTCTCAATGCCTCCCATTCAGGGACAGCTCCTGACGTCCCAAAACCATTAAATTTAACTGGTGCCTGGTGCGTTATTCAAGGTTTGAAGCAGAATTCTGAAACAAATGTGTACGTTATTTGTAGGTTTATTGTACAGATAAGTGGAAATTACAGCTCACAACAGACCTCTCTCTTTGACCACATGTCCCACACTCTTCAGAAGCTAGCACACAGTATAAAGGCCTGTTGATGTCGTCATTGCCTCATGGGACCGCCCTGAGACCGCCTACTCTTACCATGTGACCAGCTTCTCAGCCAATGATCTACCATCTTTGATATGAACAAGAGTGTCAGGTCTGTTGGCTGGTGCAGGCATGTAACTAAAACTCTTCCCTACCAGAAACAAAAACCCGGAACAAAAGATTCTGCATCGGTTAATATGCATTATATTGCAGAACATAGGTGTACACAATTTTTAGAAAAATAACAGATATAATACTGACAGAGATATAATGATGACAGAAATATATTTCAATTCCCCTTTTGACATGATAAATACCATGTCAACAAAATCTTATATGTAATGTATCAGTAAGAAACTATGTATCAATGCACCCTGATGCATGCTCAATAATCCAGGTAGAAAAATCTAAAAAAGCTAAGTCTGGTCCTCTGGACATTCAAAAAAAACGACAAAACGTTTCTACAATTTTTTTGCTTTTTTTTTGTTTTTTGTTTTTAATGTATCAATGCAATTACAACTACTGTATACACAGTGGAAAAAATCTAACATTCTCACCCCTTATTTTTTTCTAAATCTTAGGTAACCCACCAGAGTATAAAACCCCATGTATAAAAATAAGTATCAATACAACATGGTAATAAAAAACTAACATACTAGAATATAATGTGACTGTCAAAGCTTATACTGTATGCTTAAAATGTAATAAAAGAAATAAAAACAAATGAAAACGAGCGGTTTGTCCCTTCTATAAATGACACGCCTCTAGTGTGTGGAATCTATATTCCTGACATATTTTATCCTAGTGAATAATATGTACTAGGGCGTCAGGGACGTAGAATAGTCAGGCCTCTTCATCTTCATCCTCATCCTTGTCGTCATAGGCACCTGTAAGGGGCAGCACTTCTGCTACCTGTATGCTCATCTGATAAGATGGTGACTGAGAGAATCTATCATCAACTGCCTTACTTATAGATCTCAAACACAAATGTCTCACACATGGAACACATTAACATCCACAAAAAATCAACATAATCACAACTGCAAATATCGTAATGATAGCTGTAATTATGACAGCACTCCATCTTCCAAAGGTCGATATGAACCATTCACTCAAAGGATTCTTGACTCCAGAACTTTTAGCCAACTCTTCAGACAAAGATTTCAAGCCATCAAGAGCTCTTGCAAATTTACAATCTGGACTTGTGTTATTAGGAATAAATGTACAACATTCCTGACCAAACATTGAACAAACTCCTCCTCTCTCTGCCAGCAGGAAATCAACAGCCAATCTAGTTTGATAGATTGATTAAAGATGTAGCTGCAAGTTGTTAATGGGCACCCTCTAGTGTATCTCTTGTCAAATTGTTCAACCTCTGAATGTTGAAATGAATGAAATTGATCCTTGCCACATTCTTATTAATTGTAACATATATGATTAAAGATTCAAAAACTGCAGCAACTGGGTCCACTAATTTGTATTCATCTGGGACACCTCGGGGAACGCCTATTGAATCAATATAAGCAGGTGAGTCAGCATACAGATCAAATTCACGCTTCCTCCTCATCCCCAGTTCACCAGTCAAATGTGCACTGCTCCTAAAAGTTTCCAAATCTTGTACAGTTAGATTTACAATTTTAACTGGAGAAAATGGAGAAATGATTGTACATCTTCCAGACCATCTAGGTGGCATTGTATTTCTTAAAAGCCTTCCACCACAAAACAGTAGACATCTGCACATGCTACAGACAATCTTGTCATATTAGTCCAGGCTGAAACATTCACATTCAACTTACACCAGCCTGCTTCCATATCACCCACAGGCATACTTCCCTGGATTTTCCTGACCAGACAGGTGTAATCATTCTTTACAGGTGTAAAAACAGGTGGTATTGCATCTCTAGGGGCCATGGGAAAATATGTCTCCAAGTTTTTACAACTGTCAGAGGGATTTTCCTTCCTATGTAGTTCCAACATGCATTGAAAACAAGAGTTATTAGAGAGCGGAGATGGGACCAGTAACAGAGACGGTCTAGCCTTTGCACAAACAACACAATCCATATAGTTTACCTGTTCAACAGCATTTTCAACATATTCTACACGGTAATTGTGTCGAGTGAAACCTGTTTCTAGGGCTAACTTTTCTTCATATGTCACATCTGTCAAATAAGACACCTCTTGGTCTGATTCAATCTGATTTTCCTCCCTCTGAATCACATTTATTCTGAACGTACCAAGTCGATCCTTACCAGAAACATGAACTCCTAGAATATAATAATCACTAGCTTACCTCTGAGGATTTCTTAAAGTAAAAATCAAAGAAGTACAAGCATTTTCTGCTAGACATCTGGTGCTCTTTGTCAGATCTTGTATAACCGACAAGCGTTCCTGTAACGGAAACTTCCCTCTTCTTGCCTTCTCTGGCCTATAACCCCAATCGGTGGATCCTGAATTATATAAAACATGACTCCATTCCTTGTAATTCATGTCATGCCTGTAAGTCACACAGATGTACTTGACTACCCAAGCAAATTCATTCATTCATTCATTCATTCAACCTTTATTTAGTCAGGTAAATCTTATTGAGCCTCGAGGGCTCATTTACGAAAGCGACCTGCTACAAACTAAAATGACTCCTGTTTTGTGCCACAATAGACTACAAAGCAACAATCAAACTTAACTGATGCAGTTACTCCTGCTGTAAAATTGAACTGTAGAACACCGGCTGTCATGGATTTCTTTGACCTGATAATCTCACTGTCTGAGTTTACCTGAATCTAAACATCATTCAACACACCTGCAAACTCTGTTTTACCTGTCTCTCTTCTGAGCAAGAAGTGAGGATCCTCATCACAAGACCTATTGACATTATTGCAAGCAACCACAGGGGAATCTATCTCAGCTTCAGGTTCATACCACAGAATGAGGCCTGCAATTAAAGTGATTCCCAAAAAGGTTATCACACTTAACCTGATCACTCGATAATTCATTCTTCCTGAAACATGTAAGTGTAACAGTCAATATCCCCTTTTATGTAATGTTATTTTAAGTCTTCTTTGATTTTGTTCTCAAGTTGTATCGTGGACTTGGAACTGGTCGTTGATGCTTCACAGCTGGAGATGAAGGTTCAACGTCACCCTGGACAGATGTCACGTTGGGCTCAGGCATGTTCAGATCAGCCAAGTCATCTCGTACCTGCTGTAAAATGTGTTACGCAGAGTCAAAACTTTTAACACAATGCGTCTTATGAATCCAATTACTGAGCTTATCCTCAGTCAGCCAAACTTTTACACAATGAAATTTTACTACAGCTACTTTATAGGGGCCTTGCCACCTGGGTTGCGTCCAGTTGATTCGTGCCACCTTTTGTAGAATCCAATCACCTGTATCCACAAGGACACAGTTCTGTTCTCCCTCCTGAGACTGGATCTCCTGGATCTGTTGAGAGATACTCATCACAGTATTATTAAATGTCCACTGATGTGATTTTTTTTTACTATTCATAAAATTGCTCAAAAAAATATATATTAACATTTAAATATGTTCGTTTTTGCAAACAGAATGATAAATCACTTTAATTTTGCTTTAAAAGTGATTTTGAACTTCAAGCCGTGTTTAACCATGGGAAATCCGATTACACACGAATGCACCATCTATGACGTAGTGTACAAAGTGTGAGGCAGAGGGCTCTGGTCTCTTTAATAGTGGACAATTTCAAACCCGACGAATTTAGCAATCTATGTGAAGATTTGAGCTATTTGTCTTCATTTTGGGAAGCAGAAAATAGTTTGGGTGATGGAACAAGAAACAACAGGATCTAATTTAGGTCTGATGCTGTATCAGACTTACCTTCATGTGGAGCTGCTCACACGCACACACTGTGACAAGCCCAGAGCTCTGTCCCACACTCTGTACACTACGTCACAGATGGTACGTTCACATGTAATCGGTTTTCCCATGATTAAACACGGCTTGAAGTTCAAAATCATTTTTAAAGCAAAATTAAAGTGATTTATCATTTTGTTTACAAAAACAAACATATTTAAATGTTAAAATATATATATTGAGCAATTTTATGAATAGTAAACAAATCATGTCAGTGGATCTTTAAGCTTCTTAAAATACTCTGATATGTCATAATGTTGTATTTGTAACATAGTACTTTCTTAAGGCAAAGGATGAGTGAAAGGACATGGCATTCTCCTCCCTGTACATATCTCATGTAGGCTTACATTCAGAGTAGTATTTGGGGTTGACCTTAAATTAAACAAAACTATGGAGAGAACATCAGGCCATTTCAACTTTGTTCCTGCGCAAGCCTTTGCCAAATTTTCCGTAAGAGTGCGGTTAGCTCTCTCTACTAGCCCCTGAGATGCTGGATGATAAACAGTTCCAAACTTATGTTGAATGCCAAACATTTTTCAACTTCTTTTAATTCCTCATTTGCAAAATGTGTCCCATTATCTGTTCTGATCACTGCAGGGACTCCAAATCTGGGGGTTAATTCCTTTGTCAACCACTTTATAATGTCTTTTACCTTTTCAGTTTTGGTTAGAACAGCTTCTACCTATCTGGAGAATGGGTTCATACACACAAGTAGATATTGTTTCCCATTTACCCTGTTCTCAGCTCCCATATCAGATAAATCAATAACTATCTCTCTCCATGGTACTTGTGACAGAGGAAAACCACCAAGTCCAGTCTTAAGTGCAACCCTTGGATTATGGTGACAACATATCTCACATCTGTACAAAGTACTTTTCAATCGCAATTAAATGAGGGTGCCACCAGTTCTATGATATTAAGTCAATCAATTTTGAGGTACCACAGTTCCCTCTGCTGTGAGCCTCTTGACATAACATGTCAAAACTAGCTAGGGCCACCAATTTGCCCTCATGATTTCTCCAAATCGATTCAGAATCTTTCTGGGCTCCACGTTCTAACCATGCTTGTTTTTCATATGGAGAAGCTGCATTTTGTATTTCTCTAATATATTCCAGAGTAAATTCCTTTTCAAAATACTCTTCAGAATTCTTTTTCTCATGTCTCTGGATCATCTGTGATCTTAAAGTGTCAACAGTTTTTGCAACCTGATCTGCCTTGTTGTTATCGTGAGCAATAAAATGATTACCCTTTTGATGTCCTCTACATTTAATCACTGACACCTGTCTGGGTCACTGCAATGCATAATATAATTCCAGTAATTGTTTAAAATGTCTGACTGGCTCTCCAGAAGAAGTAACAAATCCTTTTCTCCTCCAATGACAGAGGTCCACATAAACTGCTTGGAAAACATAAGCAGAATCTGTGTAGATATTCACCCTTTTCCCTGTTGCTGCACAACACGCTTCTGTTAATGCCCTGAGCTCCGCTAACTGCACAGAAGCTGGCTATGGGATAACTTCTGCCTTGATTTCAACAAAACCTCCATCTTTTCTTTCCACAACAGCAAAAGCAGTCACTACTATCCCTGTTTCATTCCGGTGACTATGTCCATCACAAAACAATATCCTGTCTGGATACGTTATAGGGTCTTTAGAATAATAATAATTATAATAATGAATTCAATTTATAACGCACTTTTCATTAGTGAAAATCTCAAAGTGCTACACACATTGAATGCTACACACATTCATACACCGGTAGCGGCAGACTACCATGCAAGGTGCTTTCCAGTCCTACCGGGAGCAACTCGGGGTTAAGTGTCTTGCCCAAGGACACAACGACACATGGTGTGGGGAACCGGGATTCGAACCGCCAACCTTCCGATCGGGGGATGACTGCCATTACCACTACGCCACGCCACGGAGTTAGAGAAATGTTTTCATGTAATCTCATTTCCTCTGTTGTATCACTAACACAGTCATGATCCTGTATTGTGTCCATTTGTACAGCCATATTAACACCTTGGCTTGTAAAATGTATATGTGATTTATGTAGTAATCTTCTAAGATTTTCTGTTCTTTGTGCTGAATATGTAAACGCTTGTGAATCGAGGAAAGATTTAACATCATGAATTGTGTGAACAAAAACTTAATTTTCCATCGTTATATGGGCTGTCTTTAGAATAGCTTTTCCAATAGCCGCTACATGTCTTACACAGACAGGGTGGTCAATCTAAATTTGATCTAATTTTGAATTATAATACTGTACATCAAAACGTGTCTCTCAGAGTCAGTCATTCCCCTTTGAAACAAGATGGCATTCACGAATCTGTCTTTTTCATCCACATCTAAGTGAAATGGCAAAGAGTAATCTGGATACTGTGGAGGGCACACATCAAACAATGCTTGATTAATTTCAACAAAAGCCCTGTCAGCATTAGGGTTGGGCATCATTTGAATTTGAGCGATTCCGGTTCCGATTCTTCGTTTCGATTCCGGTTCTTTTCGATTCTGATTCTTTTTGTAGGCGGGGTTAAAAAGACATGTTGATTCAATTCAGTTCAGTTTATTGATGCTGTATAGCTCCAAGTCACAACAGAAGTTGTCTCAGGGCACTGAACAGAAACAATCAAATGTAAAAATAATGTTAACAGAAACTTTCCTATAAAAATAATAAGTTAACACTATTTATCTGAGGAGACTGCTTTGAGTTTAACTCCATCATGTTGTAAAAGAGCTACAGTAGTTAGGCAGAGTTCTTTCAGGATGAAATAATTTGAACTTGTGTTTGAATTTAATGCTATGAACTTTGTCCATTTTGTTAAATTTACTATGAATTTCTCACAGGGCTATTTTCAACCAGTGTATAAATATCAAACTTATGAACTTCAATTTGTTATGAGTTTTCTTGTTGCATAGGGTACACTTTTACAAGAGAGCTTTATGTTTGAAAATCTCATGGAAACACATTTCCACATGTCCAGTGTCTGATGCTGCAGTCATGTTACTGAGCTCCCACTGATGGTCTAACCTGGTTCCACCACCAGCAGCAGGGTCCTCAGACAGAACGGCTGGTGGGATGTCATGGTACATCTTCAGCCCTCTCTCCATTTGTTTCTTCATGGACATGGAGCTGTGACATTACGTTGTACCTCTTGCTCAGCAAAACGCTCCTCCAGTGGAGACTTTCTGGACAGACTGCAAAGAGGTGGTTCCTAAACAAACAACAGGTTCATCAGTATTATCAGTAAAAAGAGATTATTAAATCATTTTTAAGATTGAGAATGTATGTAATTATTAGCTCTGTTGTTATTGCCTCACTAACCTATTCAATCATTCTTCAAACTGTGACATTCACTTATATTGGAATGAAAGAGAACATAAACAGAAATTATATAACAATGAAAACTAGAGACATTAAGACATTTTTAAAAGACACTGAGATAACTTTAAATGGATTAAGAATGTTAATAAGTGTTGGATTTGTTTAACTATAGTAGTAATGAGTCTGAGTGCAATGTAAGTGCAATCCATGGCAGGAGATGAATCCACATCTGAAAAGGGGATACAACCTTTTCACAACATATGCTCTAACTGTTCTGTGACACTCTTCATTCAGTTACACTGACATATTTACCTTGGACACTGGTGAACACGTGAAGCCATTTCAGGTTGTTTGTCTAAGAAAAAAATATGAGCTAATGTTAGCTTGGTGTTTGTATTTGAGCTGACTTACCGCTTTAAGTGGAGTATAACTTGTTAGCTGCCTTAATGTTGGTACGAGACGTAGTTTATAGTTTTATTTACCTGATGGAGCCGAAGAGGCAGCGAAAAGTCCGGCGGAGCATTTTGAAGATGGACCACTGTTACTTCTGTTGTATAATGTCATATTTTTAATGCTTTTTTATAGCTCTTAGACAACACAGACTATCAAAAATCTTAGAAGCCCCCAGCATTACATTCTCACATGAGGGAATAAATATGGCAGACTGTAGCCGTTTTCGCACTGCACGGCCCTCCCCAGCCCAGCTCGTCCCTGGTTGGCCCAGAGCCCGGCCTGGCCCGACCCCGCTCATTACGCATTGTCCGGAGAGCTGCCTTGAAGTGGGTGGGGCGTTCTCTTGAAGTGGGTGGGAAGTTCTTGTGTGCGCGCTTACAATGTTTTAAGAGAGGAGATACCGCTAAAAAATATTTGTTAGCTGAATATATATATTAGTGTTTCTGAGTTTAATTTTTATTAATAGCTGATTACAAATCAGCTTATGTTAGAACGTAAATAACACGAAGCGCGCACCCATACAGAGCATTTCCGCCTTTCAGCGCAAGCTGAATTTCATTAAAATATAACTAATATTCTCTAACTCTTGCCCGTAGCCAGGATTTTAAAATATAATTACTATTCTCTAACTCTTGCGCATAGCCTGGATATTACGTGGGGCAAATCCTTTATAGGAAAAGTGGACTCATACAATAACCAATACGAGTCTGTGGCTGAGTGGTAGTTTGTGTTATGGCTGTGGTTAACACACACTCCTTTTTTATTTTCTCCAATAAAAGACAAACGTAAAATAAGTAGAACCAGGTTGGACTCGAACCCGCTTCCCCGAGTCAAGATAAAATTTAGAGTGGAAGGCGGACGCTGTAACCACTCAGCCACGGACTTGTATTGGTTTTTTAGGAGTCCACTTTTACTATAAAGGATTCGCCCCACGTAACATCCAGGCTACGCGCAAGAGTTAGAGAATATTAGTTACTGTATATTTTAAAATCCTGGCTACCGGCAAGAGTTAGAGAATATTAGTTATATTTTAATGAAACTCAGCTCGCGCTGAAAGGTGGAAATGCTCTGTATGGGCGCACGCTTCGTGTTATTTACGTTCTAACATAAGCTGATTTGTAATCAGTTATCAACAAAAATTAAACTCAGAAACACTAATTCAGCTAACACTCTGATGCATGCTCAATAATCCAGGTAGAAAAATCTAAAAAAGCTAAGTCTGGTCCTCTGGACATTCAAAAAATAAAACAAAATAAAGCAAAAAAAATGTAGAAACGTTTCGTCTTTCGTCCGAAAGACTTCCTCACTGTGAGAGGGTGCTATTTATAAGACTGAGCTGAACACAGCAACTCAGACTGAGGAAGTCTTTCGGACGAAAGACGAAACGTTTCTACATTTTTTTTGCTTTATTTTGTTTTATTTTTTGAATGTCCAGAGGACCAGACTTAGCTTTTTTAGATAATTCAGCTAACAATTTTTTAGGGTTTTCTGTAGATAAATTTTAATGAAATTCAGCTCGCGCTGAGGTTGTTGTTAGAACGAGTCCCGTCCCTGCTGCAAACAACGAATCAAATGATGAGTAGTACACGACATCAAACTGGGCCCGGGAGCTCGGCCCGATCAGAACCACGTCTTGGAGGGTTCCAAAATGAGGGCGGACCGTGGACGGAAAAGGAAAATGCGAACATGACGAACCCGGATTAGAAGGCGGGGCGGGGCGGGCCGGGCCGTTGAGGGCTGTGCAGTGCGACAACGGCTTGTGTTACAGAAGGTGAGTCTTACCGATGTGAAGAGCTGGTGGTCAAGCTGGAGAAAGTGAGGCCAGATCTAGAAGCATCCCCACTTCAAGGAGTACAGGTAAGACACTTATTCACAGACGGGTGTTGTTACAGACATCCAACAGAAGGTCTGAAAGCAGGTTATGCAATAGTGGATCAAACAGATACAGGCTATGAAGTGATAAAGGCAGAACAGCTAAAAGGTGCACCATTGGCACAGAGGGCAGAGCAATGGTGGAAGCACTGAAACTAGCAGAGAATCAGGAAGTGAATGTTTACACTGATTCAGCCTACGCAGTAGGAACAATCCATGTGGAACTTTGTCAATGGATCAGAGCAGGTTTTTTGACAGCAGGAGGACAAACCATTAAACATGAAGCAGACATGAAAGAGTTAGCAGAAGCCCTTCTGTTGCCCTTGAGAGTAGAAGTAATGAAATGCAAAGGACATGACAACAGTGACTCCTACATAGCTCAGGGAAATCAAGCAATGGACAGTGCAGCAAAAGCCGCAGTAGGATACTCTCCCTTGATAATGACAGTTACAGCAGAGGAAGAGATAAAAGACAAACTTACACTTGAACAGGTTAGTGAACTTCAAAAGGGGGCAGCACCAGAAGAAAAGAACATGTGGAGACTAAGGGGGGGGGAGGGGGGCGACTGAGAAGGACGGTTGCTGGAGAGGGCCCGATGGTAGAATAGTCCTCCCACCTGGCAGAAAACAGGAACTTTTTCAGGAAGCACATGGACCAGGACATGTAGGGACCAGACAGATGCTTGAAAATCTGAACGAGTGGTAGCATCCTTTTATGTCACACATGGTACGATACTTCATTAAGACATGTAGCGTATCTGGACAGTTCAACCCGAAAAAGACTCTGACACTAACACAGGGAAAGTTTCCTTTATTGATGTGCCCAGGTAAAGAAATGACTGTATACTGGACTATACAGACATGATAACAACAGTCAAAGGAAAAATATATTTGCTTGTGTGTGTTGATACATTTACAGGATGGCCAGAAGCATGGCCAGCTGCCAGAGAAGACAACAAAACAGTTATGAAATGTTTGATTAACCATTATATCTCCAGGCACGGGTTTCCTGAGAAGATCCGGACAGACAATGGTACCCTTTTCAAAAAACAAAAGACTTGCAGAAAGTGGAGAGCTGTTTGGGCCTCAAACACAGGTTCGGCACCGTATACCACCCACAGTCCCAGGGGAAGGTAGAAAGAATGAATCAGAATTTAAAAAAACAAATTGGCTAAAATCTGTGCACAGAATAAATTGTCCTGGGTTGATGCTTTGCCTCTAGCCTTGATGTCAATCAGATGCTCTGTCAATTCTGCCCCAGGATACACTCCATTTGAACTGACCACGGGACAGTGCTTTCCTGGACTGAGAAGTCCGCCTCTGGATAACACAGGTGACCTGTAGGAATTGACATATAAAGACTATTTTCATCAGTTACAGAGCGTGTGGAATGAACTCTCCAGAATCCAAGGAGAGTCCCCAAACAAAGACCCTGCTCTTACATCTCCAGAAGTCCAGTGGGTGTGGCTGAAGGTCATCAAACGAAAGTGGTCGGAACTCAGATTCACAGGACCACGTCAGGTGATTGAAAGGACCTCACATGCCATCCGCCTCAGAGGAAAAGGTGAAATCTGGTATCACTGGTCTCAGTGTGCTCTAGCTGAGGAACCAGGACGAGAACTGGTAAAAATCACAAACAACCCAACAGACCCAAGTTAGACACATGTGGTGGGTAAGACATCCATGGAGGACTACTATAGTCCTGGGAATTATACACATGATTTTATGTATGATTGTGTTTTTACTTGTACATGCATGCATCATTCCAGGGGGTAAAAATTGCACTGGTTCGCACCGACACCGTAAGTCCGTAACCACCCAGGTGATAGATGAACAGGAAAAAACGGAGAGTTGCATAAAGACGTGGGGAGGTCTGGAGGTGAATTATACACTGAATACGACTACTACGTTCAAATTTGATATATCTCAAGTTATAAATTGTCGGCCACGCCCTGGGGATTGGACAGATTACGATATGTACCTGTGTCACAGTGCCCTCTGCCAAGAATTATGTTCCCAGAATGGCAGTTCCGTCCAGGGGCGCATTAAAGCAAGAAGCAGCATGTGTCCCTCTTGGGACCATGTTGTAGCGTATACAGGGACTTGGAGTCCTCGCGTGGTGACTCCAATGGCCCTGTAAAAGGGACAGTATGTGGGGGGAGGTCCAGGAGGGAGTAATCCCCTCCTGCTGTCAGTGAAACAATTGAATGGCACCATGTACGTGGCCACTCCATAGTACCCCAAAAACAATGTCACTCTGTATCTGACTCTGGGAGTAGCATATAGTTCTCGCTGTTGGTTTCCAACATTCCTCGAGGGAGTGATTAAAATTAATTTGATACCCTATACTCAGCCCAGCCTTATGGAGACTGAGGATTCGGGGGAGAAAACAAGACCAGTTATCACCTTTGATTATTCAAAATTAAAATACACAGATTTGGTACGTATTGCGACGGGATACTCCAGCACCAACATGTGGTTGGACTGGATCGCTGCTACTGCAAAAGAAAGTAACATGTCAAATTGTGTCACCTGCACCACAGGAAGACCCACCATGTACACGGAGCCCGCTCCTCTGTATCCGGAGGACAAGTAGGGATTTCAGTGTATGTTAAATTTAACAAAATGCGCGACCTCACCCAATTGCACGACCCTAGCCAGACTTTTTCCTCCGATTGATAACCAAACTAGAATCATCCTGGCCATCCCCGTGAAAGCCCAATATATTTGCTTTAATTTTACAGACGGATACACTGAGATAGGACGCATTAGCCCAGATTGGTGTAACAGAACATTTTCATGAAAAAGGATTGGTAAATGGGCACGAAGCGGGTTGTTCTATTATTGCGGTGGACATAACTTTTTGTTGCGAATCACTCATCAGATGAAGGGTGTTTGTGCCATGATACGGCTCAGAACTCCACTGATGTTGCTAGGAAACACATTGAAACCTTCCCCAGGACAACCCTCTCCTGTCACTGCCACCCGACGTAGAAGACTCCACATCCGGGGAAAACGATATGCCAGCACGTTTGATTGATCTGCTAATTCCCCCACTTATATTGATGCTATCGGAGTTCCCCGTGGTGTTCCTGATGAATACAAATTGGCTAACCAAATAGCTGCCGGCTTCGAAGCTTTACCGATTATCTCAGCTTATTTTCTGATGCCTCCTCATAAGAATGTAGACCGAATAAATTATGTACACTATAACATTCTGTGGCTAGCCAATCTGACTAGAGATGCGGTGGAGGGACTATCAGAACAATTGGCCCCCACCTCTTTAATGACAGTGCAAAATAGAATGGCATTAGATATGCTTCTGGCTGAAAAAGGGGGAGTATGTGCTATGTTTGGAGATATGTGTCGTACTTTAATCCCCAACAATACAGCTCCGGATGGATCAGTGACCAGGGCACTGGAGGGATTGAAGACTTTGAGTAGGACTATGCACGAACACTCAGGTCTGCACAACCCATTAGACAGCTGGTTCACAGATGTGTTTGGGAGATGGAAGGCGTTGTTTTTGTCTTTGTTTGTCTCCATTCCCACTCTTCTAGGCATACTGGTCATATGTGGTTGCTGCTGTGTGTCCTGTGCAAGATCACTCGTGATACGCTGTATCACCTCGACCAACGAGAAAGGGAGCGGAGACAGACCCTCTGGACATCAGATGTTGTCAACCAGCAATCCTTTGAGCCACACGGAACTAGAGCTCTCCCTGGTGGCATAACCTGAAAACTGCTGGCACTGGATCTATAAACTGTCTCTTAACTTGTGTTTTACACCATTTTTCATTTTTAAATGCTTTAAATTGATTCTTATTATTATTACATGTGCTATTTTGTTTCCACTGCTCTAAGATTGTTGTTAAGTATTGGTTTGGATATTTTACCATACTGCTAACAATAAGAAATATAGATAAATGCCTGTGGCCACGTCTTAAATTTTTACTGAAATTTTCTCTCTCTCTCTCTTTCAGTTTGTAACAATGCGACGGACCGATGCCTCTATGAGATGGACCTTAATCGTCCAACCAATTCATAGTCATTGTTATAGATGCATGCCAACGAGTTGTGGCCGTTTTTAAGATGCAGGCATCCACTGTGCGTTTTGTGATCAACTGGCAGAGAATTACATTTTTAGACATTGTATTGTGTTTCGCTAAGTTAATAATAATAGTGAATTCCATTTATAATGCACTTTTCATTAATAAAAATCTCAAAGTGCTATAGTTGTATAGTATAAGTTGTGTTATATTTACCTTATTAATGCCTTGTTTGATTGCTATTACTATATCACTTAGATAGCAATTTTGATAAACTTATGACATAGGGTATGGATGATTGTAAGAATGCCCTGAACACCATATTTGGTCGCCGTCACAGGGGGCATGAGGCGTTGTGCTGCTTTTTTTTGTCCCCTGCACCACTATACCGTTGCCCTGGGTTTTTTTCAAGCACAAACTTTGGGCATTCAGCAGGGACAGATGTTTGTAGCCAAAGATGTGGTGCCTTTGGAGGGACCAAAAGGGAGAAATGTTGTATAATGTCATCTTTTTAATGCTATGTTTTGTTAGTTAAAGACACTCTCACAAGAATATCTATGTAAATTAGAAACAGCAGAATCATGATGAATGTCATTTGAATTCATGATGTATGTAACCATTTGCGCAAGACATCCAGAGACTGCTGCAATCTTGTTCAAACACACCACTGCTCAGAGGGGCCAGGAGCCGTAAAAACATAACCACGCCCAGGGGGCCTCAGCTAATCCAGAAGAAGCAACATCATGATAAAGAGTTCCAATGTAACTGAGAACCTATATTTAAATGAAGCAAAGACATTTGTAACTAGACGTGTCTTGATGGATTTAGGATGTATTTTGTGAGCGCGTCTCCTTTCCCAGCACTGTGAAGGTAAAATAAATCTTTGTTTGAATTTGGAATCACTTCTCAGGCTGTGTTTATTGACTCTGTGCTTCTTTTCAACACTGCACAAGATTTCAGTTGAGGCAGTTTTGAGTAAAAGGTGTCTTGAAGGTTGTTTTTTTAAAGGCAGATTACCTCAACACTTCCGGTCGGACACGAAGTGAAAATAATCTGGTGGAGCACGTCAAAGACGGGACACTTGACTTGCGGTGGGAACATCACCACAATGGTCGCATAGTGAGAGTGCTCCAGGACGAACCGGAGTAATTAGAGAAATTCCCCCTATATAACCTAAGTAAATACACCAAAATAATAACTTTAAAAAGGGAGACAGGACTGTACCACTATTATGAGACATAAACGCCGAATGAGGCCAGGTGGATGTGAAAGGAGAGACGCAGCAACAATTAGCAACTAACAAGGTTGAAGCTAATGAGCCACGAGGAGTAGCATCTAAAAAATGGCTGACACCGAACTGATACTGCAAGAACTAAAAGGGTTTCGTCAAGAAAATAAAGAACAATTTGAGACGATAAAAGAAGAAATTGCGAAGGTGAACACCAGGATGGAAGAGGCGGAGGGACGTATTGAGAAGGCAAAGGAAAGGATTCAAAATACGGAGGAGGTCATCACGGCTATGCTAAAGCTACATGCTAAGCTGGAGGACAGAGTGTTGGATCTGGAGAGTCGATCCAGAAGTGAGAACATAGGATATATGGGGTATCAGAGGGATCCGAAAAGGAATCGATGATGATCTCATTTGTCGAAACCCTACTTCGTCAAGGTCTTGAAATAAACGAGGACACCCCTGAACTCCACATCGAAAGAGCTCATCGGTCAGTGGGACCGCAACCGCCAGCCGGCGCACCACCATGCTCCATCATAATTAAGTTCTTAAAGACCGTGTAAAGTGAATTTCAACATTTTCTTAAATAAACATTATAAATGTGATAATTGTAATGTTGTAAATGAGTAAAAAGTCTCAAAATTGTAGCTCAATTAATTTTGAAGTTATACATGAAACTGTGTATAAAGACATGTGTGTTTCAGGATTTTTTAGGCGTGTTTTAAACGTGACCGCGTTTCGTCACGCGGTCCTCATTAGTATAGCCCTACCCCCTGCTGCTCCAGTCATATAAATTGTTCTTCGCATGGGTGGAGCCGTTCACTCGCGACTCGCAGATAGCATCAGATAGCAATAGCATAGATATTTTGTTCATTGTTAGCTAGCTAATCAATTATGCCTCGTTCCTGCATCTTCCCAGGATGTTTTAATGGTCAGGGCACCTGCTACTGACCGTCTCCCTCCTCAGCCTCCGGACACCGCCGCCGCCTTTCCTGTTTCTTTTCTTTCTTTCTTTTTTTTATTGCTAAGCCTGTGCCCTACAAGTTCACAAGCTCCTTTTTTGCTAAGAAAATGCGACAGGTCCATTGCATACTTAGTTATCAACGTGATTACTCTTTATCTTAATCACCAACACAGCCCCCGCATGCGATGTGTCGGGTCGGACCGGTGCAGCCGCGCGAGTCCGCTCATCTTCTAAACACATAACAGCGGAGTTATGAATTATAGTTGCGTCCTCAACTTTAAAAATAAAACCAGAGTTGTTTGTGCACTAAAAACAGCGTAACTCTTGGAAAAAGGAGCAAACAGAGCAGGTTTACTGATGAACCTGTCTTCCTCCTCCACACAGTTCAGCTCTGAGCGAGAGAGTCCTCCTACTTGCTCTCTGAGCTGCAGAACTGCGCTGAAACCACGCCCACGTGCTGACACGCCCCCACAGTTCCAGACTAAGGGAAAATCATGTTTTTTCATGATTTTTGACACTTAATTTTATAAGGAAAACAATGTTTTTAATCAGTCAGATTTATATGGGTGATTAATAACACATATTTATGCCATGTGACAAACTAAAAACACAAATCTAATTTCACTTTACACGGTCTTTAAGCTCCAGAACTAAAGAGATGATACTCCGTAAAGCCTGGCAGAAGAAGGGCTTCACCTGGCAAGAAAATCATATAAACCTGGACCATGACTCTCCACCTTTCATACTTAAAAGACGAAGGGAATATACAGAAATCCGCAAAGTACTGAAGGAAAACAATGTCCACTTCCTGACCCTCTTCCCAGTGAGGTTGCGTGATAGATACGAAGACGGAACCAAAACTTACGACACAGTAGAGGAGGCATCAGAAGACCTGCTGAGACGAGGCTTCACCGTGTCAACCATTAAGCCTCCGGAGAAGCTCATGGAGCAGGTACAACAGCTGTTCTGGACGAGAGCGGACCGGAGAGCGACGAAGGGCGCATCCAAACCCGGCAGAGGCCCCGGCTACAAGGAGAAGCTACGAGCCTTCAAGAGAACAACCACGGCCCCCTCCGGAACCTAGCAGATCTTTCCCAGACCGAAGTCGGCGTGAGGAGTTGTGAAACATCTTTAAACCTACAACTAGTGGTGGAAACAAACTCTTGAATTATCCGGTTCATGCGGGACCTTTTTTCTTTCTTTCTTTGTTTTCCTTTTTTTTCCGACATGCGACTGTGGCAGGTAAGGACCTCCCCCTCTAGACAGAGGAGGGGGGATTTCTCCTTCGAGCCCCTTAGGGGAGCTCAACAGGGTCGAGCAGACCCCAGCCTAGGAAGTTATATGGACAAATTGTGTTTAGTTTTATGTGTGTTATGTTAATCGTTTGTTCTCCGCTGGTTCTCGCGGGGAGGGGGAAATGCACCAGTTATTTGAGTGAAATGGAGAGGGGAATCACATAGATGAATAATAGATCTTTGAAAATAGCAACATTTAATATAAATGGAGTACTCAATCCAATTAAAAGGGAAATTATCTTATCAAAATTTAAAAAAGATAAAATCCAAGTAGCTTTTTTACAAGAGACACACCTCAACGACTCAGAGCACGCTAAATTAAATAAACAGGGATTTAAACATGTTTACTTCTTTTAACTGCTCATTTTAGAGTGGCCTTTTATTGTAGTCAGCCTAAGGCACACCTGTGCACTAATCCTGCTGTCTAATCAGCAACTTGATCTGCCGCACCTGTGAAGTGGATGTATTATCTCTGTAACGGAGCAGTGCTCACTAACACAGATTTATGAAGAACATTTGAGAGAAAAAGGCCCACTGTGTGCACAGAGACAGTCTTAGATCTTTGAGTTCAGCTCAGGGAAAATCGGAACAAAAACAAAAGTGTTGCGTTTAAATTTTTGTTCAGTACAGTACCGTAGAAGTTTTCATTTGTTTGACCTACTTTAAAGTTGTAGAAAAGACCTTTCCAAACATTGACTGCCTCATTAACTCATGTTCTTCAAGGCTGATGAGCTCTGCTGAAAGAATACACAGAAAAATGTGTCCACCTTGATATTGTTGGTGTCTCGATTATGAAACAGATGCATTTGACATGGTTAAGGAGACAAAAGTTGTTTTATTATGTTCACGAGACAACATATCTTTCCCCGTACGGGCCACCAGATGTAAGGGGTTAAAGGGGGGGTCAGTTTAATACTGACCTCCTTTTTACCTTAATTAATTTACTTATTCAGATTGAATAGTAAATTCACGGATTCTCTTCTTTTTCAGTTTACCCAATATTTCTGTGATCTTTATGATGGATAAATAAACAGAGCCATTAAGTGACAATGGACACGTTAACTTAGTTTGATATGTCAAAGAGACACTATCATTTATTTAAAATAAATCAACTAAATTAACACCATTACACTTGATTGACATGATTTCACTTTCTTTCAATTCAAATACGTCAGCACACTTGATTTAACACAACAGACATAAATACTAGATGTTACACATATTTAGTCTGAGGGGCATTTCAGCTTAAAATATAGTTTCCAGCTTAGGTTGAGAGGGAAAAGAAATAGGAGGAATAAGAGGTTGGAGAGATTAAGTTATTTATCTCGAGTGTAACCAGAGATGACACTTTCCATCCGACTTCGGCTAAATCCCAGGTACGTTTGTAAACAGCTTTACCTTTTGACGATGCGTCTGATAAAGATATTACCAGCCTCCCAGGTGCACAGAGTCCTTCCGGCCCTCGTACGTCTGAACTGGTCGTTTACTTCCAACGTCTCCTCGGATCCGCGTCAGCCGTCAGAAACATGTGGCAGCTTCTGGCCTCTGACTTCAAGATAAACTTATTCCAGGAGGGAATAAACAAAGTTTTAGAGCTCGGCTTGTTCGAAGTAGACTCATAACAGCCTGTTATCAGTCCTTAGCTGAAGACGCCGGTCGTTAGCTCTTGACCACACGTGTCCAGCTCTTGGGAAAGTTCACATCTCTTTGGAAGTTCCCAGCAACTCTCTGGCGCGTTCTCGCACAGTTTAGAACTTAAAGAGCAGGCACAAAGAGAGGAGTTCACTTGTCTTATCAGAACCCAAGGTTACAGCAGCAGAGGGAAATTGTTTAGGAAAAGACAGAGCAGCTGGAGCCTTGTTCATGAAAAACAACGGATTAAACTGTCTTCTTATTTCTAAACAAAACAGTCGGGTCTCTGTGACCCGCAATTTCACCTTTAACATAGCAGTGAACACAGTTTAACTCTCACAGAATAACACAGCTTAAAAGCACACATCATGAAAATGACAAAAGTTATTCTTTTGATCACATCAGAATAAAATCAAAGATAGAAATAGTCTCTTTTGGTGACTATATTTATCAGATTACAGCTAAATGAATGATTTTGTAGTAAATGTCTTGCTTTACTGAGTGGTCAGTAAAGGTCATCACTGGACAGTTCAAAGACCCTAATTTGACCCTGGGTAGGTCCATTACAATCGTTATCTTTCCATAACAAAGAAACATTTTTTAAAAGATTATGATAAATTGACCTTATAAATTCTAGTTTATTAAAAAAAAGTTTTTTTATACAAAGTAGACACAAGGAATTCAACCAGCACAAGTGGAATTTTCTATAAGGCTGTTCATTGTTAATTAATGAAAAATATTGATGAAGTGATGTCTTAATAATTTATTTCAAATTCATGAAAGCAGATAAAGTTCACATTTAAAAAGATATTATCAGTGCTAATTATTTACCTGAAGCAAACAAGACATCACATTTCATTGTTCGTGTTCTGATGCTTTCCGATTGTCATGAGTGAAATCCTAAAAGCTAAAATAACTCCTTCATTTCCTAAAGCTGCTTTGTTTTGCTCAGGGTCATTGAAGAGATCTGCTGGAGATGATTACAGTTTTCATTTGGTAAATTTCAAAGTATGTTCTGGAAATATTATCAGCCCATTGGAAAAGCTGAAGGCAGGAGCAAATAAAGCAGACAGTCCTGTCAGGGGGTTGTTCATAATTTTGTGATTTTGCAAAATCAAAGTTTGTTTTTTAGATGCTTAAGTTTATTTTTTCCCCAGACCGTTTACAACTTACATGTTTTGATGTGAGGGTCTGCTGAATCAAACCACCTCTAATAAAACTGAATCACTCAGTCATTAGAAGAGGGTATGAGGTGTGGTGTTGCACTAGGTATAACAAAGTCAACAAACCATTTTTTATACAATTTGTTTTGTTTCAAGACTCATTCAGAAAAACGATGTTCAGTTTGTTAAATGATGTGACAAAAGACGATTAAAAACAAATACCTCTTTTCTTCTTTGGATGTTTCCTTTGCTAACTCATAGAAGTTATTAGGACATGTGTTTGGAGTTATAAATATATATTGTGTGGTGTGGTATAATAAAGACTTTTCTGGAAACCTTAAAGACTTTATGGCTCTAAAGTCTAAAAACCAGGGCTACTCAGCTAAACTGCTCAGGGAGCCACAGTTACTCAAAGCCAAGAGCTCAGGGGCTGGACATCCAGCAGTTATTAACATTAAGTAAGTTTGTTTAATGGTTTAAAATCTAGTTTTATTTAAAAAATAAACCCAATGGTTGGCCGAACTGAGTTCCTCCGTGGGCCTGATTTGGCCCTTGGGCCGCCAGTTGAATAGCCCTGGACTACACTGTCTCAGGGAAAAATTAAAATGAAACACTGTGCTGCAGAGAGTGAACCACAGACTTTGTAACATACAGAGAAATAAAAAAGAAAGCTGTTTTTAAAATCCTAAATCTTCCTGGCGACATTATATAATCAGTTTGGGGCACAGATTAGGAATGTCCGGCACACACAACGATCATTTTAGCATCATTGTTCAAATCAGTTTCACTCTCTTGCAGCAGCAGGTCCCTGACTGCTATAAATGTTTTTTTTTATGATAGTTACATGTTCTGTCTCTTCAACATCCTCTCTTTGCAACACAATGATTTCATAATTCTCTGTAGTGAAACTACTAGCGATGATTATTGCAGAAGGCTTTTGAAGTGCGCACCACACAGCAAGTTGCCAACTTCTCCATCATTTCCTGAGAAAGAGAAGGTTCCAGTGCTGTCACTGACTTCCAGAAAGTAGAGTCCTGATGCCAGCTGCTGCCACCCATCACCGCTAGTCCCAGGTTTAGTGCTCATCTTGTAGTTTTTGTTAGTTTTATTGCAGTTTGAAGGACAAGATGGCTGCCAGATGCAGGCCTCCACTGTGCATCTGAACATGTGCGCCCCATGGCTCCATGAAGCAGCATCCTCTGTGTCCTGGCAGTCTGTCCACAGTTCACCAGAGACAGTTTGAATCTTTATACAGTGTGTTGAGCCAGAATCAGAGCACATGCACGCTCACTGCACAGTCCTGTCAAGACATAAAAAGAGACGCTGTGACAAAAGTTTTTGAATTAGTTTCCAAGAGAAGAGATGCAAAGTAAACCAAAGTGATTGTTTAGATTTTATAGTGAGGTTCTGTGGTAAGACTGTGAACAATTAACATATTACCTGCTGCAGGTAGCTCTTAACGACTTCAGTTTTGACAAATAAAGTTTCATCCTGACTAAAGTACTGAACTAATGACTGGTCTGAGTCATGCCAACAATAGAGTGGGTTGTTGCTTCTTTAAACAAGGCTAATTTCAGATGTTTCAAAGTAATTCATTCAAGAGCATTTTTATAAACTTTTTCATCCATCCATCCATCCATCCATCTTCTTCCGCTTATCCGGGGTCGGGTCGCGGGGGTAGCAGCCTAAGTAGGGAGGCCCAGACTTCCCTCTCCCCAGCCACTTGGAGCAGCTCCTCCGGGGGAATCCCAAGGCGTTCCCAGGCCAGCCGAGAAACATAGTCCCTCCAGCGCGTCCTGGGTCTTCCTCTGGGTCTCCTCCCGGTGGGACGTGCCCGGAACACCTCACCAGGGAGGCGTCCAGGAGGCATCCTAACCAGATGCCCGAGCCACCTCAACTGGCTCCTCTCGATGTGGAGAAGCAGCGGCTCTACTCCGAGTCCCTCCCGGATGACTGAGCTTCTCACCCTATCTCTAAGGGAGAGTCCAGCCACCCTGCGGAGAAAACTCATTTCAGCCGCTTGTATCCGAGATCTTGTTCTTTCGGTCATAACCCAAAGCTCATGACCATAGATGAGGGTGGGAACGTAGATCGATCGGTAAATTGAGAGCTTTGCCTTTTGACTCAGCTCTCTCTTCACCACGACAGACCGGTACAGCGCCCGCTTCACTGTGGACGCTGCACCTATCCGCCTATCGATCTCACGCCCCAGTTTTCCCTCATTCGTGAACAAGATCCCGAGATACTTAAACTCCTCCACTTGGGGCAGGACCTCCTCCCCGACCCGGAGAGGGCATGCTACCCTTTTCCGGCTCAAGACCATGGCCTCGGATTTGGAGGAACTGATCCTCATCCCGGCCGCATCGCATTCAGCTGCAAACCGCTCCAGCGAAAGCTGTAGATCACGAGCTGATGAAGCCAATAGGACCACATCATCTGCAAAAAACAGAGAAGCGATTCTAAGGTCACCAAAACGGATCCTCTCAACACCTTGGCTGCGCCTAGAAATTCTGTCCATAAAAGTTATGAACAGAATCGGTGACAAAGGGCAACCTTGGCGGAGTCCAACTCTCACCGGAAACGAGCCTGACTTACTGCCGGCAATGCGGACCAAGCTCTGACACCGGTCGTACAGGGACCTAACAGCCCTTATCAAAGGGCCTGGTACCCCATACTCCCGGAGTACCCCCCACAGAACCCCCCGAGGGACGCGGTCGAATGCCTTCTCCAAGTCCACAAAACACATGTAAACTGGTTGGGCAAACTCCCACGCACCCTCCAGGACCCTGCTGAGGGTGTAGAGCTGGTCCAGTGTTCCACGACCAGGACGAAAACCACACTGCTCCTCCTGAATCCGAGGTTCGACTATCCGACGGACCCTCCTCTCCAGAACCCCTGAATAGACCTTACCAGGGAGGCTTAAGAGTGTGATCCCCCTATAGTTGGAACACACCCTACGGTCCCCCTTTTTAAATAGGGGAACCACCACCCCAGTCTGCCAATCCAAGGGAACTGCCCCAGATGTCCACGCGATATTGCAGAGTCGCGTAAGCCAACACAACCCTACAACATCCAGAGCCCTAAGGAACTCCGGGCGAATCTCATCCACCCCCGGAGCCTTGCCACCGCGGAGCTTTTTAACCACCTCGGCGACCTCAGCACCAGAGATCAGAGAACCCGACCCAAAGTCCCCAGGCTCTGCTTCCTCAGTGGAAGACGTGCCAGTAGGATTGAGGAGGTCTTCGAAGTATTCCGCCCACCGACTCACAACATCCCGAGTTGAGGTCAGCAGCACGCCACCTCCACCATAAATGGTGTTGGTCTCGTACCTCTTTCCCCCCCTGAGACGCCGGATGGTGGACCAGAATCGCCTCGAAGCCGTACGGAAGTCATTCTCCATGGCCTCTCCGAACTCCTCCCACGCCCGAGTTTTTGCCTCAGCAACCACCCGAGCCGCATGCCGCTTGGACTGCCGGTACCTATCAGCTGCTTCCGGGGTCCCACAAGCCAAAAAGGCCCAATAGGACTCCTTCTTCAGCCTGACAGCATCCCTCACTGCCGGTGTCCACCACCGGGTTCGAGGGTTGCCACCTCGACAGGCACCAACAACCTTGCGGCCACAGCTCCGATAAGCTGCCTCGACAATAGAGGCGCGGAACACGGCCCACTCGGACTCCATGTCCCCCGCCTCCCTCGGAACGTGTTCAAAGCTCTCCCGGAGGTGGGAGTTAAAGCTCCGTCTTACGGGAGACTCTGCCAGACGTTCCCAGCAGACCCTCACGATACGTTTGGGTCTGCCAGGTCTGACCGGCATCCTCCCCCACCATCGGAGCCAACTCACCACCAGGTAGTGGTCAGTAGACAGCTCCGCCCCTCTCCTCACCCGAGTGTCCAAGACATGCGGCCGCAGATCAGATGAGACGACAACAAAGTCGATCATCGAACTGCGACCTAGGGTGTCCTGGTGCCAAGAGCACATATGGACACCCTTATGCTTAAACATGGTGTTCGTTATGGACAATCCATGACGAGCACAGAAGTCCAATAACAGAACACCACTCTGGTTCAGATCAGGGGGGCCGTTCCTCCCAACCACACCCCTCCAGGTCTCACTGTCATTGCCCACGTGAGCGTTGAAGTCCCCCAGTAGAACAAGGGAGTCCCCAGGAGGCGCACTCTCCAATACCCCCTCCAAGGACTCCAAAAAGGGTGGGTAGTCTGAGCTGCCGTTTGGTGCATAGGCACAAACAACAGTCAGAGCCCGTCCCCCCACACGTAGGCGAAGGGAGGCTACCCTCTCGTTCACCGGGGTGAACCCCAACGTACAGGCACCAAGATGGGGGGCAACCAGTATGCCCACTCCTGCTCGGCGCCTCTCACCAGGGGCAACTCCAGAGTGGAAGAGTGTCCAACCCCTCTCAAGGAAACTGGTTCCAGAGCCAGAGCCATGCGTTGAGGTGAGTCCGACTATTTCTAGTCGGAACCTCTCAACCTCACACACTAGCTCAGGCTCCTTCCCCACCAGAGAGGTGACATTCCATGTCCCAATGGCCAGCTTCTGTAGCCGAGGATCAGACCGCCAGGGTCCCCGCCCTCGGCCGCCACCCATCTCACATTGCACCCGACCCCTTTGGCCCCTCCCACAGGTGGTGAGCCCATGGGAAGGGGGACCCACGTCTCCTCTTCGGGCTGTGCCCGGCCGAGCTCCATGGGTAAAAGCCCGGCCACCAGGCGCTCGCCAGCGTGCCCCACCTCCGGGCCTGGCTCCAGAGTGGGGCCCCGGTGACCCGCGTCCGGGCGAGGGAAAACTTAGTCCATTAATTGTACTCATCATAGGGGTTTTTGGGCTGCGCTTTGTCAGATCCCTCACCTAGGACCTGTCTGCCTTGGGTGACCCTTCTAGGGGCATGAAGCCCCTGACAGCATAGCTCCTAGGATCATTGAGACACTCAAACCCCTCCACCACGGTAAGGTGGCAGCCCAGGGAGGGGCTATATATATATATATATATATACATATATATATATATATACATATATATATATACATATATATATATATACATATATATATATATATACATATATATATATATACANTCCATGTCCCCCGCCTCCCTCGGAACGTGTTCAAAGCTCTCCCGGAGGTGGGAGTTAAAGCTCCGTCTTACGGGAGACTCTGCCAGACGTTCCCAGCAGACCCTCACGATACGTTTGGGTCTGCCAGGTCTGACCGGCATCCTCCCCCACCATCGGAGCCAACTCACCACCAGGTAGTGGTCAGTAGACAGCTCCGCCCCTCTCCTCACCCGAGTGTCCAAGACATGCGGCCGCAGATCAGATGAGACGACAACAAAGTCGATCATCGAACTGCGACCTAGGGTGTCCTGGTGCCAAGAGCACATATGGACACCCTTATGCTTAAACATGGTGTTCGTTATGGACAATCCATGACGAGCACAGAAGTCCAATAACAGAACACCACTCTGGTTCAGATCAGGGGGGCCGTTCCTCCCAACCACACCCCTCCAGGTCTCACTGTCATTGCCCACGTGAGCGTTGAAGTCCCCCAGTAGAACAAGGGAGTCCCCAGGAGGCGCACTCTCCAATACCCCCTCCAAGGACTCCAAAAAGGGTGGGTAGTCTGAGCTGCCGTTTGGTGCATAGGCACAAACAACAGTCAGAGCCCGTCCCCCCACACGTAGGCGAAGGGAGGCTACCCTCTCGTTCACCGGGGTGAACCCCAACGTACAGGCACCAAGATGGGGGGCAACCAGTATGCCCACTCCTGCTCGGCGCCTCTCACCAGGGGCAACTCCAGAGTGGAAGAGTGTCCAACCCCTCTCAAGGAAACTGGTTCCAGAGCCAGAGCCATGCGTTGAGGTGAGTCCGACTATTTCTAGTCGGAACCTCTCAACCTCACACACTAGCTCAGGCTCCTTCCCCACCAGAGAGGTGACATTCCATGTCCCAATGGCCAGCTTCTGTAGCCGAGGATCAGACCGCCAGGGTCCCCGCCCTCGGCCGCCACCCATCTCACATTGCACCCGACCCCTTTGGCCCCTCCCACAGGTGGTGAGCCCATGGGAAGGGGGACCCACGTCTCCTCTTCGGGCTGTGCCCGGCCGAGCTCCATGGGTAAAAGCCCGGCCACCAGGCGCTCGCCAGCGTGCCCCACCTCCGGGCCTGGCTCCAGAGTGGGGCCCCGGTGACCCGCGTCCGGGCGAGGGAAAACTTAGTCCATTAATTGTACTCATCATAGGGGTTTTTGGGCTGCGCTTTGTCAGATCCCTCACCTAGGACCTGTCTGCCTTGGGTGACCCTTCTAGGGGCATGAAGCCCCTGACAGCATAGCTCCTAGGATCATTGAGACACTCAAACCCCTCCACCACGGTAAGGTGGCAGCCCAGGGAGGGGTATATATATATATATATATATATATATATATATATACATATATATATATATATATATATATATATATATATATATATATTTATTTATTTATTTATATATATTTATATATGCTTGTGCATGCTCTCAACCACACACAAATAGATGCAGGGATGCATATGCAGGTATCGTATGTAGATATGTAGATGTGTATGTGAACGTATATCCATGTGTTTGTATGTATGTATATATGGGTAGGTATGTGTATATATATTTATAGAAATTTACTGCAAAGCCATGAATATTCTAAGTTCTTTATACATATGTATTTTCTTGTTGTGTTTTGTCATGTTCTTTGTAAGTCTACAGACAGTGGTCAGGTGTTTTGCCTTGTGCTCTCTTTGTGTATATTTCTTATGTAGTCTTACTTTCTGTCTTTCCTTTCTTTCTATCCTAATTTTTTTTTTAACTCCACTAGATAATTACTAGAATAAATATTACATAATAATGGTGTGAGAGGATGGCTGTAAGGGGAGAAGGGAGGCCATCACAAGAAAAAAAGAAAGTTCTCGGGGGAGGGGGTGCGCGATAGATACAGCTTGTTATCCTTGGTTACTCATGACCCAGGAGAAATTTGATAGTCAGTCTATTTCCAAGGCTGGTGGGGAGTCAGACTCAGATAAGCTTGATTGTTGATTTTCTTCAGGCAGAAATATTTTTTTCCTTCAGCCTTGAGTCCATCCGGACGATCTGTTTCCAAAATGGCCTAATTGTGGGAATCCATTCCACTGATCCATGCTATGAGTCTCCCCCAAGGTCGAACCCACCATGCTGACGAGTCCCAGAAGCCGCAGGTGGCCTGCAATTCATATAAATCGCCTCCACCTTACTGTTAAGCTCGTAAATCAGCTGATTTAGCTAGGTCACGGCACGGATCAAACCTTCACACTGACTCGGAAGCTTTATCATGGTCAAAACAGCCGCCAAAGTCTTCCTCAATTTGCGATAGAGCAGAGCCCCGCCGATGCCAAAAAGTAGAGTCCCTGCTATCATAAATCCAATTATGTAAACATCTTCAACGTCCTCCACAGACAGGACTGAGAGACACATCACCTTCCACTCTCCCCACGATTCCATGATGTATCCCCCAGAGTGCGTCTGTGCTGGACACGCCAGTTACCCAGGACCTTGTCGTTTTGTTGAAAAAATCTTGTCAATAGAGGTGATTGTCCATGATACCAAATCCATAATCTCAATTTATGTTTGACAGATGAGTATCCAAGGAGCTGCAGACAAACAGAGAGCAGAGCAGGGAAAAGGAAAATAAATGGGCGGGGGGTGAGAAAGCAACAAAGCTGCCACCTCTTGCAGAGCAAGGAAGGGAAAAAAACGTCATATATATATTTATATATACTGTATGTATATGCTAAAATAAACTACTCTTTACTACTTGTACTACTATTCCTAATTTGCAGTTTTTCACTTATCGTGGGTCTTCAGGGTACAGATCCCCTGTGATAGATGAGGGACTAATGTATTGTTATTTGCACTTGCAAATATCATGTACATTTGTACATTTTATTTTATATTTTTGGTTGTGAGCACTTTCAGCAAGACGTTCATATCCCCGCTGCCAGAACAACCACTTCATGAGAAGCTTAGAGCAATGCAAATGTTAATAAATAGTGCACATGTAAACCAGTAGAAAATATTCTAGACTGGTGCCAAGTGTAGGTATTCCACCTCAGGGGGAGCAATTTTTTGTGCGTGTGT
>JBBPBX010003394.1:66459-82850 GCA_038048925.1 Garcialebias charrua
TCCCTTAAAATACAGTCAAATGTACCGTTGTAATATGAAATGAAAATGAAAAATTAATGTCTGTGTTATCAGGTAGACAAGTTGCACAAACTAAACTAACAAGCACCAAACATCTTTCTCCACTCGCCCTGCTCTTTAATGCTTCATGGTCACGCGTTCATGTGACCACAAGCGGTACAGCTTTACAAGAAGGCTCCCCATAATATTAGTTGTAGATATAATGCAGTGATAAAGTACAATATTATATACTAAAGAAATAGGTTTACAAATGCTTAATGTTCGCACAAGGTAGTAACTTAGTCTGAAATGTTTAAAATAACATCTCTACATGAAATATATACACTCTAAGAAATGAAATTTGGATGTTGTTCGTTTTATGTAACTGCTTTATGATCATATTAATACTTAAAATTAAGTTTCTATGCTGAACAAAAGCAGGTTACATTGTATTTAAACAACAACAAGAATTTTTCAAACTACTAAACAAAGGCGATTTTAAACCTACACGCAAAATAATTTTGTCCATAGTTGCTTTCCGTATTACGTCAACACGTCTGTTGCGTCCGCCTCGTGTCGTGCGCATGCGCTTTACTTACCGCGCCATTTCGACTCTGCTGGTTGCTGATGTGCTCGTTAGTATTAAACTTTTAGGATATTTTAAAGCAGTATTATATCTCACAAATGTGATAAAGAGTTACCCATTCGTACGATGCTTGTATGCATTGAAGAAACTTACCGTTATTTCCTATTGTGTTACTACTAACTTTATATAAGTTAGCTAAAGGTCATGTCAGACAGGTACAAGAAACAGGGGTAAGCTGCTTTGGTATGAAAACATCCTGCATTCTAACTGATAGCCTAGCACATTTTGATGTACTGACTGGGTTTCCTCCTGATATTGTCCACAATTTATTTGAGGGTACATGTATTGTACCAGTAGAACTGGCTAGGTGTATTGAGGTACTTTTGTCTAAAAAGTTTTTCACCTTTGATAATCTAAATCAGGGGTGTCAAAGTCAAATACACCAAGGGCCACACAAAAAAATTGCTACAAGCCAAGGGCCGGACTGGTTCAATGTTTATTTTAAGGGGGTGATATAATAATTGTTTTCTTCTTTCTGCACTCTTTTCATTGTGTTTTCTTTTTGATTAATTTGGTTTATTTTGTCTCTTGAATTAATAAATGAATTAAATACAATGTTAAATAGCTTTACATCTGCTAAGTTCTTGGCATAAATCAACACAGACATGTTCCTGCTTTTAGTATTTTACATTGTTTTATAATGCAGCCGTTTAGGTTTTGTTTTCTCTTTTAAATGAATTAATAAATGAATTAAATACAATGTTAAATAGCTTTACATCTGCTAAGTTCTTGGCATAAATCAACACAGACATGTTCCTGCTTTTAGTATTTTACATTGTTTTATAATGCAGCCGTTTAGGTTTTGTTTTCTCTTTTAAATGAATTAATAAATGAATTAAATACAATGTTAAATAGCTTTACATCTGCTAAGTTCTTGGCATAAATCAACACAGACATGTTCCTGATTTTAGTATTTTACATTGTTTTATAATGTAGCTGTTTATGTTTTGTGTTTTTAATACAGTTTTCTTATGGTTTTTAATTAATATGCTTTTTTATGATTGTTTACTGTTGGCTGCAAGTATCAAGCTGCAAAATCCTTCATTATCTACAGCTGATAGCTGTTGGTCATTAATTATGATAAAGTTTAGCAACTTATCGGTGAACATTCTAGCTCTGGGGCTTCAGCGTGTGTTTTTATTGTTCAATCCGGTCAGCCGCTCTCCGCCTGTCCCATCATATGAGACGGTCAGACAGCGGGTAGGACTAGACGCGGCTGGCCGCTGTCGGTCTCCCTGTTTCGGTTCAGCGAGTGGCGTCCCACTCGAATGTCCAACGTAAAACTAACCTGACCTAACCTGTGGCGCTATGGCTCTGCAGACGTTGCTGTCTTGCGGTGTTTAGTGTAAAATACTTCCACACAGAGGACATGTTACGATAAAAAGTTGGCTAGCTGTTAGCTACAGTGCTACTCACTCACACACGCTGGAGCTGGCCAAGTAACTGGATTTCCTGAATGTGAAGTGAGGCGGGTCTTCTTCTTCTGGGTTCGAGACACAATGGATTGGCCCCACCCCTGCTACCGTTGCATTGTGGGGAATGTAGTTTTGGTGTGCGCAAAACACCAGCGGGCGGCTGTGGCCTGCGGGCCGTTTCTAATAGTAATTAAATATCATTCAGGGGGCCATAAATATTTAATTTGCGGGCCGGATCTGGCCCGCGGGCCGGGACTCTGACATATGTGATCTAAATAAACCTTAGACCACCTGCTGCTCTGCCTCATGGACCAGCCTCCTGCACCTCCTCCAGCTCCACAAATGCACCACATAGGTAAGGAGAAGTTGTTCTTGTCTGTGTTTTCTTATCTGCAGATGTTGACGTCTGTGTGTGGGTTTCAACAGAACCACCTACTGCACTTGCCTCTCTGTCCTGCCTCTGTCGTCCTGCCTCCTGCCTGCTGCCCTAGCTTGTCTCCAGTGTCACCTGTTTGTGAACATCAGCAGTGAGTAGAACTTGTTCTCTGTCAGTTTTCCATGTTTTCTTTGCAGGTCATTGTCCAGCTGTAACTGCACATTTTCATGTTTGTGTTAATTTTTACACATATCACATCGTGCACATTCCTCATGAATGGACGTTTGTTCTGCCTGCCTCTGGTGTCCTGCCTGCTGCCCTAGCTTGTCTCCAGTGTCACCTGTTTGTGAACATCAGCAGTGAGTAGAAGTTGTTCTCTGTCTGTTTTCCATGTTTTCTTTGCAGGTCATTGTCCAGCTGTAACTGCACATTTTCATGTTTGTGTTAATTTTTACACATATCACATCGTGCACATTCCTCATGAATGGCCGTCTGTCCTGCCTGCCTCTGGTGTCCTGCCTGCTGCCTCCATCCATCACCTGTGTGTCAACACCTTCTGCCTCAATGACTGCTGCCAAAAAAAAAACCTGATCGGATGCACAGACCTGCTCACATCAGGACCACACACCTGAACTCACACCTGCCTGAACTCACACCTGGCCTAAAATGTCCCCAACATTCATTGTTGAGCAATGGCTAAGCAGTTCCATCAGATCCAGGTTTGAACTTGAGAAAAACATCATACAGACTGTCTACCTACACTTCAATCAAAGTAAGGGAATTTTGTGGATCTACACAGGAGTCTGTCTTGTCATTTGCACTCAAATAATTTAGCACACTGGTTGTGAGATTGTCATTTTCTGTGTTTTCCTACCTGAGTTATTTGAATTTGCACTTAAAATATGCATCTTTGCAGAGCAGCTCATATTGGTTTTGAATGAAAACAGTTTGAAGAGAGTTTTCATGTGGGAGCTACCATTTTTCCCCCCAATAAATCTAGAATGTAAAGTTTTAGGTAGGGCATGTTCTTGTTAGCCATGGTTTGCTAAAATTTTTACTGAAGCATAAAATATGATTGCATCTTATTTTGGTCAAGGCTCCTTTTTTGTGTTTGCATTTAAAAGCAATAATTTTACAATTTTTTTACGTGTATCAATTTTATTGGTATAACATTTATTTTTAAACAAGCTTTGTTTAATTTGTTTTTACATTGACTTGGAAATACTAGACCTTTATGTCTATTTTATTTTGTAACTGCCATGTTCCTAAATTGGAATTTTTAATAAAGTTGAACGTTTAAATTTGTTAATTTGTTTCATTTATATAAAGAAATGTAAAAAAAAATCAATGGTGTAATTACTTAACCCAGTTATGTGACCTGGTTCCACTAAACCTGGTTGTTTAAATTGAACATGAGTATATTAGGTTCAACTAACATAATCAAATAACTTTAATACAACTCAATAATGTTGAGTAAACTTAACTAAACTGGTATAAGTAAATTCTAATAGCATCTGTTAAATTTAACTTAACAACATTAAGTTAAACAAACTTAAAGCTCCAATGCTGAACTTAGTTAAATCAGTTTGCTTGAATTTACTTTAATTATTATGTTAAAAGTAAATTAATAATACTCTTTACATTTACTCAACTCAGTTTAGTGGAACGGGGTCACTTAACTTGGTTAAGTAAATTGAACACTTCATATAGGTGAACAGATTTGACTCACTACAAGAAACTGGTCAGTTTTGTCTCTCTTTCACCCTTAATTAATGCATAATAAACAATTATTAATGATTTATGAAGTGTTTATAGAGGTCCATAACCTTTGTGCAAAATCTCACTTCAAAAATTTTGAAGAATATTTTATGTGTTAAATACCCATAAAGCAGCTTTTAGTTTCATGTACTTGTGTTGTACGTTCTTCATCAGCTGCTAGTCTGCAAGAAGAAGAAAGGAAAAGACTCAGCAACCAAATATTTACAGCAACAGTTGTTTGACCTTTACTTTTTAAGGTTTTGAATCACTGTCAAAACTGTGCTCAGAGCATGCACACACTTTATGCACACCCTTTCAACTCACAGGTCTCAGAGTCAACAACAGACATTTATATTTTATTTTTTTTACTTTATAAATTGTGACAAAACAGAACAAAATTAATAATAAATTTAAAGATACTGGAGTCAACAGCCTATACTAGACATCAAATGTATTTTTGTTGACGACATTAAACTATGTTTAATAATAATAATAAAAAAAAGAGGTGTTGCAGTTGGTCACCTTCTCGTGTGGACTTGGACTGACTTGCAGCCACGGTGGTCAGATCTGCTGGTAGACCCACATATACACCTCCATAATTCCTAAAACCAGGAAAGAGGATGTCAGTTGTTCATGTTTGGGAGATGCCACACCTCACTTTTACATTCAGTCTAAAAAAGGTGCATTAAACACGTAGACATATTCTAAACCAACATAGTTTAGACATGTCATAGTTGAAAACAAAAAATTACTGCCCGCCGCAGAAAGAAAAAGGTTTTATGAGTTTTGTCCATATGTGTGCTTGTCTGCACTCAAGATGGCTGCCACTGCTAAACAACACTAACAAACATAAAAATGGCAGTACTCTGCCATTTTTCTTCTTCACATAATTCAATTCAATTCAGTTTTTGTCTATTGCACCAATCACAACAGAAGTCATCTCAGGACACTAAACAGAATCATTCATATATATAAAAAGCCAATTAGTAAAAGTTATCTATCTAAGAAAGCCAGCAGGCGCATTGAATATTCACTGTGTCACAGTCTCCCATCCTGAGCCAGCACAAAGGAGACAGTGGAAAGGAAACCCCTTTCCTCCAGCAGAACCAGGCTCGGGACGAGCGGCAGCTGCTTCAACCAGCTGTGGTTTGAGAGGGCAGGATGGAGAAACAGACAAACTGACTGAGCTAAAGCTTAGGTGTGGTAGTAGCTGAGAGTCAACCTCAACACACAGTCAGAGCTATGAAACCGGTGGCCTGACGACCAAATCAGGCCCATGGGTGAGCTCAGTTCAGCCCAACGATGAGTTCATTTCTAAATAAAACTAGATTTTAAACCGTAAAACAAACTTCATGACAACAACTGCTGGATGTCCGGCCCCTGAGCTCTTGGCTTTGAGTCACTGTGGCCCCCTGCTCAGTTGAGTTGAACAGGCCTGCTCTAAGTACCATCACATCCCATGACATTGGGCACAAATATATTTACCAGGTTTAACTCAAATGATTCAGTTTCTCAACACAGCGCTGAATGGCAGCGGGCCGCATGCATTCCTTCATGTTCGGCCTTTTATTTATTTAACTGACGCCTTGTGTGTCATTTTGACACAAAGGCAGTACGGTTAACATTAAACTGCTTAGTTATAGAAACATAAGCTAAGTATGGCAAATACAATACTTTAAGGCAAAAACAGTGCAGTACTTAAAAAGACAAAAGATTAAAAATCAAGAAAAACACAACATAATAGCAAAAATAAAACCAGAAATGTCACCACATATTTAATTACTAAAAGCCAGTTGGAATAAAAAAAGTCTTAAGCTTCGATTTAAAAGGGCCAAGTTCAGTCATCTGACGTAGCTCAAGCGGGAGTGTATTCCAGAGTCGAGGTGCGACCGCAGAAAAGGTACGGTCACCCCAACGTTTATATTTTGTCCGTGGAACAGAGAGCAGGAGCTGTCTGACCTCAGAGACCTGGAGCGGGCAAGGAAACTTAACAACTCTGTTATATAAGGAGGAGCGAGGCCATTCAGAGCTTTAAAAACAAATAATAAAAGTTTAAAATCTATTCTAAAACGGACAGGAAGCCAATGTAGTGAGAAAAAAACAGGTGTGATGTGGTCCCATCTAGGAGTGATGGTTAAAAGGCGAGCTGCTGCATTCTGAACAAGCTGGAGGCGGCTTAGTGTTGACTGAGGCACACCAACATACAGAGCGTTATAATAATAGAGCCTACTAAAACCCAGCACCTCTAAGATCCAGAGGCGATGTGTTTTAGTCAGTTCCTTTGTTGTCCTACTAAAACACAGCGCCTCTAAAGGCTGAGTTAGACTTTCGCTTTGGTCCGCAGGCTGGAGCGCGCGCGCCGCGCGTGCACTGTGCCGCACGGCGAAATGCGTTCATAGTTTCGCCCCTGTCTTTATGGTTGACGCACGGCCGAGCATGACAAAGTGCTGTTCTTTTACGGGCCAGCAGGTGGAAGTAGCCTCTACAACATGTGCATATGTTACAAGAAAGGGTGTAGAAGAAGAAATCTACCGTAGAAGAAGAACTGTTTGACGTCACAACACAAATAAAATGGCTTCCCGCTCGCTTCATTCTTGAACTGTCTTTATTAGAGGAGCAAATTATAATAGAACAACAGTTATTGTGTCTTGCAATTTTAATGAGACGAAGAAGACGCAGAAGGAGATGGTATGTTCGGCCATTACACTGTCAGAGACGTACTGGTGGGGAATATAACATGCATGTCTGCACGCCGATTTGATGACCTGCTACATCGTATTTCGCCTTTCATACGACATGGAAGGACCCACAGCAGCCCTGTGACATTACCCGAGCGTTTGGCAGTGACTTTAAGAATCCTGGCTTCAGGTAGCAGCCAGAAAAGTGTAGCAGCCAGCTACAAACTTGGTGCAACTACGGTTTCCCTGATAGTCTCTGAGGTGTGCCAAGCTATATTGTATATTGCTATATGTATTTGAATGTTAAATGATTTTAAATAAAATGAAACTACATTGAAATATCCACTTCAGCTTTCCGTCTGTTTTGTTTGCATATTGTATTTACAAAGCCACTAACAGTTGTATTACATAAAACTTGGTATGAAAGACTTTTTTATAACTGTAAGAACATTAGATGTTAGAATTATTTGGAAACCTGAAATGGCATTGTAAATATAAGTCCCATATTGCATTAAAATGAAGCATTGCTACCTGACACGAAAAATCTCAATGTGTAGTAGCCTTTATTTCACCAGGAATGTGAAGTGGAATGTGGAGAAACCTGTAGAAATAGTGTTTTGATTTTAATGTGTGCAAAAATGGCATGCTGTCTAAAAATAATTGATAAATGTGTAATTGTGCATTACAAATGTATCATTTGAATCAAAGTCAAGTCAAAGTCAGCTTTATTCTCAAAACAGTAATATGTACAGGACATACACAGGATTGAAATTGCATTTCTCTCTGTCCCTCAGTGCAACAATAACTATTTAAACACTAAAACATTTAATAAACATAAAATGAAATAAAGTGTAATACTGTCCTGAGTTTTTGCATAGTACTTTTTCATAGTAGTATAAAAGTATAAAGTTTTCACCAACACCAACATTTAATATCCATAAACATAAAATGAAATAAAGTGTAATACTGTCCTGAGTTTTTGCATAGTACTTTTTCATAGTAGTATAAAAGTAAAAAAAGTTTTCACCAACATTTAATAAACATAAAATGAAATAAAGTGTAATACTGTCCTGAGTTTTTGCATAGTACTTTTTCATAGTAGTATAAAAGTATAAAAAGTTTTCACCAACATTTAATAAACATAAAATGAAATAAAGTGTAATACTGTCCTGAGTTTTTGCATAGTACTTTTTCATAGTAGTATAAAAGTATAAAAAGTTTTCACCAACACCAACATTTAATATCCATAAACATAAAATGAAATAAAGTGTAATACTGTCCTGAGTTTTTGCATAGTACTTTTTCATAGTAGTATAAAAGTAAAAAAAGTTTTCACCAACATTTAATAAACATAAAATGAAATAAAGTGTTAATACTGTCCTGAGTTTTTGCATAGTACTTTTTCATAGTAGTATAAAAGTATAAAAAGTTTTCACCAACACCAACTGAGTGAGCTGATGCTAGGGCTGTCGCTTCTGCTACTGCTGCTTGACCCTGGCAAGTGTCGAGGTGGTACGGGTATGGGCACCGTTGGACAGGGAGGAATTGGCGTGGAGGACCTGCGCAGAGGAAAACACCCTGCATTTGAAGTACTGCCAGTTTCATGGCCAGTAGGCGTGAGGTTGTGAGAGACGATGGGTGTGATGTACTCATGGTCGATGGTGGTGAAGGTCTGGTCCATGGGGGTGACGGTCGGGTCGAATGGGGTGACAGTCTGGTCGAGGCACCATGTATCGTCCTGTGCTTGGCTCTGTGGTGTTTCTTCAGGCTAAAAAACAGACATTGACATCCATCAGTACAAAATGAAACGGTAACGGATACAATGCACATACAGTATGTGTTAAATAAAAACAAATGTTTGTGTAATTGTTAGCTTAATAAACAGAAGATGAAGCATCAACACACATATAGGCTAAATTTGTTTACAGTTGAGGTGTGCAGATCTAAAATAGCTATTTCCACTATTTCACATTTACTGGTCAGCAGCTTGATTTATATTTTCATTAAGCCATGTTTTGGTCATTCATTCTCACAGTTTATTGTTTATATGACTACAAAGGGGAAACAACACGGCAGGCTGCACAGCATGGCCTGCTGTATTCCATGCTAAGCTAGCTGTAATAAAAGCAGTACTAACTTTTTTTTTCTTTCATTTTTACCTCTTTTTCCATATTTGTGTCCTTTTCTCGGTGTTTTATAAAACTCGACAGCCAACTCAGCTCCACAACGAGGATTGGTACCGGTTTGTTGGTGCCAGGATCGCCACTTCTGATCACCCTCTTCTTGGCCTTCACGAAGCGATCCCGCATGTTTTTCTTCCTCCTTCTGCATCGCTTCTGTGCCAGTTGCACATCGAGGGATCATACAAATGGCGATACATGCGGATGAGTTCAGCCAGAGCAGCTTCGAAAGCGTCCATCTTGTTTTGAGCCCAGTCCGTACGTCACTGAGCGCGGCGCGCGCTCTAGGCTTGCGGAGTTTCAAAAATTCAGAGGTGCACGGCACGCGCTAATCCCCTGCGCGGGGCCAACGCGCAGGGGCGGGGACTGTGAAATTGCGTCACTTTTGGAGGGCACACCCTCGCGCGCTGCGCGACGCGTCAAGTATGAATCTAGCTTAAGATCCAGAGGCGTTGTGTTTTAGTCAGTTCCTTTGTTGTCCTCCTCAAACACATCGCCTCTAAGATCCAGAGGCGATGTGTTTTAGTCAGTTCCTTTGTTGTCCTACTAAAACACATCGCCTCTAAGATCCAGAGGCGATGTGTTTTAGTCAGTTCCTTTGTTGTCCTACTAAAACAGCGCCTCTAAAATCCAGAGGCGATGTGTTTTAGTCAGTTCCTTTGTTGCCCTACTCAAACACATCGCCTCTAAGATCCAGAGGCGATGTGTTTTAGTCAGTTCCTTTGTTGTCCTACTCAAACACATCGCCTCTAAGATCCAGAGGCGATGTGTTTTAGTCAGTTCCTTTGTTGTCCTTGTAACAATATAGGAGTTATTAGTCAGTTTACTGACTTACCTATAGTTTAGACGTGCAGGTATGTGCAGATTTTATCTGCACAAACTGCCACCAAAGTGCGGGGTCTTAACTATTTCAGAATAAATCAACAAATCTTTCGATGTGATTAGCCAGAAATGTAATTTCACGCTTAGACTTCAATTTATTTTGGTCTACCAAAAAATAGACCTTTTATTGAAACTATCACAAAAATTACATAAACATTTGTATCGATATTAGCTCTGATTTAATAACTACGTTGACAAGAATTCAAATTAAAACAAACAGACAGTTGGACCTTTCTGTTGGCACATTACTTAAAGTTTACCATGATGAAAATAAACATAAGGAGGAGTTTAAGGAGGAAAGATAAAAGATTGAAATGAAATGGTTGAATCTTATCTTGAGATGTTTAACCAGTGATGGCACCCTCTGCTTGGTTTCGGCTGGACGTCCGTCCCGTGATGAAACACTTTTACCTTCGTGAAGATGATCCTGTCTCAACTCCGGTAAATTAGTCAAGCCAGACGCGCAGGCTGCTGCGTTTTACAGGCGACCACTTTCATCTTGCCACGGTCTCGTGAAGTCTGCGTCGGCCTCCCAGAGTGATGCCTGGTTCTGGTTTTGTTCAAGATAACTTCAGAAAGAGTGTCACCGCTTGGAGCTGTGACACTCGAAGTGGTTCACAGCTGACGTGCTGTTTGAACCTTTGCTGAAGACGTGGGCCTTTGGTGCCTGGCCGGAACGTACATCAGCTTGGAGAAAAACGTCCGTGCGTCTTCCCTTCTCCCCGAGAACTCTAAAACTCTGTGAGTGCTGAGAACTGAGTCCCAGCACGGAGACAAAACAAAAGGCAGGTGTGAAAACAGAGCACTCTCTGTTTAAGCACAGATGAATTGTTTTTAGAACGGACGGGAGACCGAAGATTAAGTTATGTCTAGAACTTCTCTTTCGTTCCAAAAACAGTTCAAACAAATAGACGGAGAATTGTTCCTTCAACTTTAAACACTTATTCTGCATAGAGCAGACAGTTTTAAAGCATGATCATTCTGAGATGTTCTCTTAACTTTGTCATATTTAAAATATACCAGCTTAGTAAAATCATCATTGAAATGACAAAAATACTGTTTGATCAATTCTGAATTAACACACATTAAAGAGAAAGTTCAATCTGATTAATTAGTGTCCATTAATTCATAATAATTGTTAACCAAAATAGTGTTTACTCGTCTCCTTGAAGACTTCAAGAAGGTGTAACACTGAGAGTTCCAAAGAGATGCAGAGAGGTGTACTTGAAGGTCAAGCCTAAAATGTCAGAGGTTAGGTGTATCACTACAGTCCCCCTTTTTGGAAGTCATCGCCTGTCCTTGGGGATGAGTTCCAACACGAAAGGATACCACCGAATGTCTCTGACCTCTATGTAATCCAGCAAATGGAAAAAGAAAAATCAAAAAGTTCAAAATTATACTCCCATAATGTTTTTGGAAATTCCATACTGTTCGTAGGTAATCCCATTGCGGCAAGCTTTTAATCCTTTGGAAAACATAGTCTGTTAACCCATGGAGAACCGAGTCTGTGATCCCTTGGAAAACAAAGTCTTATAATCCACAACGGTAAATCCACAACGATGGGGGTTATTGATTTCATCAGCAAGAATGGGTGTTAATCAGCATGTAGAGGGGATCCCTCGATTGAAGCAGAGGAGGCGGGCCTTGGATGAAGGTTGAAGACCAACGTTGGATCAGCAGGTCCCCACATCGAAGGTTGCAGGCTGGATGGCTTCCAGTCGGTGCCACCCTGGTTCAATGTGTCATGCAATTATGTGGTTTTAGGTGGGCTTATGATTGGGATTCTACATTAAGCCTTACCTATATGCACCTGGTATGTAAGCTATCATGGATTAGATCAGCTAAAATTACCAATTAAGGGGTGGATCAATGCTGTAAAAATCAGACATAGGGATCTATACCTATAGACATGGGGAGGGCTTCTGTAACGAATGCCTCTTCATTCAAACTAATCCTCCATTCATTAATTAGTTTAGGTTAAACTAAAATGAAAAAATGAAACTAGTTTGGTCTGAATGTCTGTTGTCTTTTAGACGAACGACGCAAGATTTGGTAATCCCTAAAAATTTTGAAGTCTATGGCGAGACTCATCAAAATGAATAGATCTAGAATAGAAACGATCGAAACGGTTCTACCTAAATGATTGGGAGATCAGTGTAGATTATAGTACCTTAAGTAGTATTAATCTACAATGACTTTTCAAAGATTGAGATCTTTAACAAAATGAACAGCATGTTGGCATAGTTAAATCCATTTAAGTTTTCAACTTAACAACAATCAAAACCTCTTTTGGCTGGGAGTGTTCAGAAAACAATAACAACTTCAATAACAACAAAAGTAGCAATTAAGCAACTAAAAACAACGTTTCACTACGTCAAACTCACTCTGGTCGTCAGATTCCAACGTGTCACACACAAGAAAAACAGTTCTTAGCTTTATAACCGATGTCAATTAAATCCTGCAGATTTAAACGGTTGTTAAGGTTAGTTTTTGTTGTGGGTTTTATGCTTAGCGTTTCTAAGTTCTAGTTGGAACGGTTTCTTTTCGCAACTAGAATAGTTTAAACTGTTTAGTTTATTTACTATCCTGTGCTTGGACGACCTTCTTTTCCCATGAAGTCTGTGAGTTTGCGAGATCTTTGTCGTTTGTGGGGTTATTGAAATCTTTGTCCTTGACATGGGCATGGCCTAACATCACCCCCCTGTGGTCATGAGGGACCAAGCACACGGGTGTGGACGTCCGTCCATGGGCACGAGTTAGGATGCCATTGTTTAGTTTAAGCTGTTCGCGCAGTTTATGGGGAACCTTGTACAGGAACCTTATAGGTCTCGGCCAACGTATCTCTGTACGTTTACCTCTTTCTGCGTAATGCAGGTGTGTCACAACTGTCGGCGCCGTCGCAGGCGTGTCTCTGTCGTTGTGATGTATGTCTTCCCACTTCATGAATGAAGAGGTGCTCTTTGAGTCTGTAAGAACTATGTCATCTCTGAGTAGTTCTAGATTCAAATGCTCTTGAACCAAGGTTTCATTGAAAGCTTGGATGATAACTGAATTACCTGTCCCAGAGGACAGCACAGCGTTCTCGGTGTGTGATCCTTGGATCTCTACACCGTCCTCTACCTGTGGTAGGAAGTGTGAGTCTGCCCCCCTTTTGTTTAAGGAGGGGTCCTCAAAATCAGTAACAATGAAGTCCAAGTGACTGTCAGAGTGTTGTAGACTGTCACCTTGTGGGCTCAGATGTCCTTGAACCAAGACTTCACTGCAAGCTTGGCTGTATGCCGAATTACCTGTCCCCCAGGACAGTACAGCGTCATCGGTGTGGGACTCTTGGATCTCCACACCTTCATCTACCTGTGGTAGGAAGTGGTCAGGGAGTGCTGAAGGTGTCAGCTCGCAGAGGAGGTCCTCGTGATGGGCCAGAGTCTGGACCAATTGTTGAGTCTCCTCTGTCTCACCTGTATATGAAGGATCACTTACCGGGTTTGTGGTCTCGGTCGGGGAAATCAATGTGACCTTAGCGGTACCTGTTGTTAGACAGTCAGTGTCCTGACCTTGGGGAGGCACCTTGAATGGCAGTGGACTGCTCACTGTGGCCCACATCGTCTGATTACCATAATTTATAATCGCTTCAAAGCGATTTATAAAATCTTGGCCAACCACAAATGGAGCCCGGAGTGAGTCAAGATCATACACATATACCGGGTGGTATAGTGACATCTCGCCAATCTGCATGTGAACCGTGGCTATTAGGGTTGTACTCGTCTTTGCGAGGCCTTGTTGCTCACCATAAGTGTATTTCACAAAGGGTATTTGCCTGCCAACATCGTTAGCGGCGGTCCTTAGCTCCTCAAACAGTTCGGCTGACATGGTAGACACGTCTGAGCCGCTAACCAGGAGCGCTTCTTGCTCTAGGACCCCTTCCAATGTGAGTGGGAGGTAAGCTCTCTTAGCTTTACCCCTTCTTACAAAGTGACACAGAAACCGTTCAGGTTTTTCCACACGTGTCTGTGTACGTGTGACTCTGTCTGTGTAATCATCGTCGCTGTCAGCATCATGATGGCTGTCTGCCTCATGACCTTCAGGATGTGGATTCTCAGCAATTTGTTTGCTGTCAGTATTTATATCAGTGTTGACGTTATTGATGTCAACTGTGTGCACTGAGTTGCTGCAAAAGGCAGTGCTGCGCGTCGCTTCGTCAGGTTGAACAACGTCGTTTGTGTTATCATCAAGGACAACGTTACACGTTGTGTCAGCTTGGTCAACCACTGTAACATTCAAATCATTTGACAAACAACTCACAACCTCAGTCACGATCTCGCGCGGAGGCGCCGTTTCCATAATCTGGAGCATGTGTGACTCATTGCATGTCTCAAACTGTGCAGTTCGAGGGGCAGGGGCAGGAGGGCCGCCTCTCGTGGGTACATGTCGGGACAGACCACTTTTCAAAGGGTCACGGTTCCCAGACATCAACTTCTCTCGAAGTTCACCCACTGTGAGACCTAGGTGAGAACTCTTTTGGTTCGATCTGAACCATCTTGGTTCATCTAGAGAGCGAACACCTACCTTGTGTGGTTCTCTGCTCCTCTCAAGGTTTTCAACCTGAGGGGCAGGGGGTTCAGAACTCCTACAGCTCGTAGCACCATGCTGATGTATGTTATTATGAAAAACCTGTGACCTCTCGCACTTTGAAGGAGAGGGAACCTCTACTACTTCCTGCGAGTGGGATGTGACCTTTTGACCTGTACAACCCTCTGATGGTATCCTAGGTTGTATTTCGGCCTCAAAAACTGACGCAGCATATTGTCTTATCACTTCCATGGAATCTTTTTTGCAATCAACCTTGAAATGAACACATTTCATTTGAAAAGGCATAAGATTCATAATGAAAAGACGTTTAAACTCCACTTTTTCCTCTAATCCAGGAACAGGTTTGCCCCCGGAGTAGACCGAGATTAGCCTGTCGTAGAATGACAGGGGATTTTCCCACTTATCCTGACGGACGTTCTTAGCAGCTAAGTAATTAGCATACGAAAAGGCAGATTCCCCCAAAATGCGGGGAGCACGGGCAGGAATCCCAAGGCCCCCATCCATCCATCTAGGATAGATAGGAGAGGAGCCCCCCTCAGGTGGTTCACCTGTTTGAACGTCCATCTGTGTACTGATGTTCTGTGAAAAATCAAATAAAGTGGGTCTCATATCGCAGCTTGCAAATATGCAAAGTGTATGAGCTGCTCAGAAAACATCCAAGATGTTAAATGAAATAAGTCAGTGATGTTTAGTAATTTGTCGACCTGTGACAAGGTCAAACAAAAACGGCTGTCGTTGTGAGATTTTTTGTGAAAAACCAAGACAAAAGAAGCCTCATGTGTGTTATTTTAAACTTGCAGTTTAAAATAAAAATAAAAACAGTTTGTTTTGCACAGAATCAATGATAAAAGTGTCAAATTTTATCAACAACAGACATGTCTGTATTAAATCTGTGTAACTGTTCTGCCATCAACATTTGATTTTATGTGAAAATCAAAATAAAGTGTGCTGTGAGTACAATATCCTCAAAAATGTTCCTCTTCTGAAACGGGAACAGTCAGCATGTACAAATTACCTGAAGACTGCGTCTTTCAATGTAACCAGCAGGGGGCACAGCGCTGGAAGTGAGTTTATCACAGCGACTGTAATCTCTCTATCTGACCGCTATAGAGGCGCTGTTATCACCAGTGAGCGCAGCCGTAGCTTTCAGCCCACACAGACATCCAACACGGATGAAAAGCATCAATCAGACAGATCTAAAGCGTAACGTGAAAAGCTCTAAAACCCAGGCTCACAAAACGAAATCATGTGAGCAAAATCGGTTGACTGTGAAACCCTTTAAACTGCGTTTAAAAGAAATAAGGTCGGTCCTCATAAAACCGGCAAAATCGGTGTCACGTGACCTGGTCACATGGCGATCGGCAGTTTTTCAGAGCAACCGACTCAATCCACCCATTAAAATCTCAAAAACACCGCGATTAAACAGTCTTTTTAATGACAGTAATGGACAAACAAGCACGGAAACTCGTCTGAGATAAGCTGTGAAGTGAAAAGTGACGAGGAGCGGGGCTTCACCCACTGCGCATGCGTCAACACATACAGCGTAATCGACCAATCACAGCGAAGACAGAACTGTAGTTCTAAAACCCAAGTGTTCATGGGAAACTGTGTCTTCCAAACCTAACGCCACCCACTAGTGACGTGCCGTTCGAGCGGTGCGTTCACGGGCCTGCGGTCTTTTGAACTCCAGCGAGGAACGGACTTTTTAACGTCCTAAAACAGTCATAAATATCGCAAAACACCGCGGTTAAGCCAGTCTTCGACGATATTACGTGCATAGAACTCAAACAACACAAATAACCTGTTAGAAATGTGTGCAAAAATGAATCTGACAACCAGAGTCTACAGAAACCAACGTTCATGAACGCGACA
>JBBPBX010003395.1:8490-21400 GCA_038048925.1 Garcialebias charrua
CAATGGCTAGAAAAAGACTTAACAGCAATATGTCTGATCATTAAGGATGGCCACTTCAAAAGCTTCCAGGAGTTACAGCAAGAATTTGCTCTAACGACTCAAGACCATTTTAGATATTTACAATTAAGGGATTTCTACAATAAAGAGATAAAATATAAAATAGGCCTACATGTAAACGGGATAATCACAATGCTGATTGAGACCTATAAGGGTAAAAAACACAGAACAATGTCTTTACTTTATAAGTATCTGTTAGAAAATAGAGGTGTAAATACATTAGATATTAAAACTAAATGGGAAAGAGAATTAGAAATTATATTAACTGAAGGTGAATGGTTGAATATCTGGAAAACCCAAACTACAACCTCTTCATCCAGAACTTGGAGAGAACATTGTTGGAAAAATATAATCAGATTCTTCATAACACCCAAAATTTGCAGTAAATTCAACTCTAAAAATCAACCGTGTTGGAGAGAGTGTGGAACATTTAATGTCGATCACACACATATTTTCTGGCTTTGCCCGAAAATTACACAGTTTTGGAATGAAATACATACAAAGATTGTAATGATATTGGGTTACACAATACCTAAGACCGGTCTGGTGTTATATCTAGGTCTTATAGATAAGGTTGTATTCAATAAGGATTGTTATTTGTTTAAAATTCTGTTAATGGCGGCTAAAAAGGTGATAACCAGAAGGTGGCGCCAACCTGAACCTCCTAATGTAAAGGAATGGATACAAACTGTGAACTCAGTGTTTGAGATGGAGGCTCAATCACATAGAATGAGACTTCAGGAAGAGAACTGTAAGGTCAAGTGGGAAAAATGGACAAATGTCACATCAACGATATAAGTTTAACTATGGTTACAATGATCTTGTGTATTGTTTCACAAAATGAGTGGCCCCCCACTGGGTATTTTTTTATTTAATTTAATTTTTTTGTTTATTTATTTTTTTTCTCTTTCTTTCTTTTTCTTTTTTTGAATGTTTGTTTTATGTTTGTCTGATATGTATTGTAGAAAAATATTAAAAATAAAGTAATAAAAAAAAAAAAAGGAAATGATCAACAGCAACATGGAACAGATCAACAGCAACATGAAACAGATCAGCAGCAACATGAAACAGATCAACAGCAACATGAAACAGATCAACAGCAACATGAAACAGATCAGCAGCAACATGAAACAGATCAGCAGCAACATGAAACAGATCAGCAGCAACATGAAACAGATCAACAGCAACATGAAACAGATCAACAGCAACATGAAACAGATCAGCAGCAACATGAAACAGATCAGCAGCAACATGAAACAGATCAGCAGCAACATGAAACAGATCAGCAGCAACATGAAACAGATCAGCAGCAACATGAAACAGATCAGCAGCAACATGAAACAGATCAGCAGCAACATGAAACAGATCAGCAGCAACATGAAACAGATCAGCAGCAACATGAAACAGATCAGCAGCAACATGAAACAGATCAACAGCAACATGAAACAGATCAACAGCAACATGAAACAGATCAACAGCAACATGAAACAGATCAGCAGCAACATGAAACAGATCAACAGCAACATGAAACAGATCAACAGCAACATGAAACAGATCAACAGCAACATGAAACAGATCAACAGCAACATGAAACAGATCAACAGCAACATGAAACAGATCAACAGCAACATGAAACAGATCAACAGCAACATGAAACAGATCAACAGCAACATGAAACAGATCAACAGCAACATGAAACAGATCAACAGCAACATGAAACAGATCAACAGCAACATGAAACAGATCAACAGCAACATGAAACAGATCAACAGCAACATGAAACAGATCAACAGCAACATGAAACAGATCAACAGCAACATGAAACAGATCAACAGCAACATGAAACAGATCAACAGCAACATGAAACAGATCAACAGCAACATGAAACAGATCAACAGCAACATGAAACAGATCAACAGCAACATGAAACAGATCAACAGCAACATGAAACAGATCAACAGCAACATGAAACAGATCAACAGCAACATGAAACAGATCAACAGCAACATGAAACAGATCAACAGCAACATGAAACAGATCAACAGCAACATGAAACAGATCAACAGCAACATGAAACAGATCAACAGCAACATGAAACAGATCAGCAGCAACATGAAACAGATCAACAGCAACATGAAACAGATCAACAGCAACATGAAACAGATCAGCAGCAACATGAAACAGATCAACAGCAACATGAAACAGATCAGCAGCAACATGAAACAGATCAGCAGCAACATGAAACAGATCAGCAGCAACATGAAACAGATCAGCAGCAACATGAAACAGATCAGCAGCAACATGAAACAGATCAGCAGCAACATGAAACAGATCAGCAGCAACATGAAACAGATCAGCAGCAACATGAAACAGATCAGCAGCAACATGAAACAGATCAGCAGCAACATGAAACAGATCAGCAGCAACATGAAACAGATCAGCAGCAACATGAAACAGATCAGCAGCAACATGAAACAGATCAGCAGCAACATGAAACAGATCAGCAGCAACATGAAACAGATCAGCAGCAACATGAAACAGATCAACAGCAACATGAAACAGATCAGCAGCAACATGAAACAGATCACAGCAACATGAAACAGATCAACAGCAACATGAAACAGATCAACAGCAACATGAAACAGATCAACAGCAACATGAAACAGATCAACAGCAACATGAAACAGATCAACAGCAACATGAAACAGATCAACAGCAACATGAAACAGATCAACAGCAACATGAAACAGATCAACAGCAACATGAAACAGATCAACAGCAACATGAAACAGATCAACAGCAACATGAAACAGATCAACAGCAACATGAAACAGATCCAAACATGAAACAGATCAACAGCAACATGAAACAGATCAACAGCAACATGAAACAGATCAACAGCAACATGAAACAGATCAACAGCAACATGAAACAGATCAACAGCAACATGAAACAGATCAACAGCAACATGAAACAGATCAACAGCAACATGAAACAGATCAACAGCAACATGAAACAGATCAACAGCAACATGAAACAGATCAACAGCAACATGAAACAGATCAACAGCAACATGAAACAGATCAACAGCAACATGAAACAGATCAACAGCAACATGAAACAGATCAACAGCAACATGAAACAGATCAACAGCAACATGAAACAGATCAACAGCAACATGAAACAGATCAACAGCAACATGAAACAGATCAACAGCAACATGAAACAGATCAACAGCAACATGAAACAGATCAACAGCAACATGAAACAGATCAACAGCAACATGAAACAGATCAACAGCAACATGAAACAGATCAACAGCAACATGAAACAGATCAACAGCAACATGAAACAGATCAACAGCAACATGAAACAGATCAACAGCAACATGAAACAGATCAACAGCAACATGAAACAGATCAACAGCAACATGAAACAGATCAACAGCAACATGAAACAGATCAACAGCAACATGAAACAGATCAACAGCAACATGAAACAGATCAACAGCAACATGAAACAGATCAACAGCAACATGAAACAGATCAGCAGCAACATGAAACAGATCAACAGCAACATGAAACAGATCAGCAGCAACATGAAACAGATCAGCAGCAACATGAAACAGATCAGCAGCAACATGAAACAGATCAGCAGCAACATGAAACAGATCAGCAGCAACATGAAACAGATCAGCAGCAACATGAAACAGATCAGCAGCAACATGAAACAGATCAGCAGCAACATGAAACAGATCAGCAGCAACATGAAACAGATCAGCAGCAACATGAAACAGATCAGCAGCAACATGAAACAGATCAGCAGCAACATGAAACAGATCAGCAGCAACATGAAACAGATCAGCAGCAACATGAAACAGATCAGCAGCAACATGAAACAGATCAGCAGCAACATGAAACAGATCAGCAGCAACATGAAACAGATCAGCAGCAACATGAAACAGATCAGCAGCAACATGAAACAGATCAGCAGCAACATGAAACAGATCAGCAGCAACATGAAACAGATCAGCAGCAACATGAAACAGATCAGCAGCAACATGAAACAGATCAGCAGCAACATGAAACAGATCAGCAGCAACATGAAACAGATCAGCAGCAACATGAAACAGATCAGCAGCAACATGAAACAGATCAGCAGCAACATGAAACAGATCAGCAGCAACATGAAACAGATCAGCAGCAACATGAAACAGATCAGCAGCAACATGAAACAGATCAGCAGCAACATGAAACAGATCAGCAGCAACATGAAACAGATCAGCAGCAACATGAAACAGATCAGCAGCAACATGAAACAGATCAGCAGCAACATGAAACAGATCAGCAGCAACATGAAACAGATCAGCAGCAACATGAAACAGATCAGCAGCAACATGAAACAGATCAGCAGCAACATGAAACAGATCAGCAGCAACATGAAACAGATCAGCAGCAACATGAAACAGATCAGCAGCAACATGAAACAGATCAGCAGCAACATGAAACAGATCAGCAGCAACATGAAACAGATCAGCAGCAACATGAAACAGATCAGCAGCAACATGAAACAGATCAGCAGCAACATGAAACAGATCAGCAGCAACATGAAACAGATCAGCAGCAACATGAAACAGATCAGCAGCAACATGAAACAGATCAGCAGCAACATGAAACAGATCAGCAGCAACATGAAACAGATCAGCAGCAACATGATGTGATTATTCTGGTTATTTATTCATGAGTCTAACAGCCTCAGGGTAGAAGCTGTTCCTCAGTCTAGTGGTTCTACACTTAATGCTCCTCAACCTCCTTCCTGAGGGGAGTGGGGCAAAGAGTGAGTGTGCTGGGTGAGTGTGGTCCTTCATGATGCAGGTGGCTCTCTTCCTGCATCTGGAGGTGTAGATGTCTGTGATGGTGGGGAGACTGACTCCAACATCTTCTGTGCAGCCTTCACCACTCTCTGCAGAGCTTTTCTTTCTGCAGCTGTGCAGCCTCCATGCCACACGTTGATGCTGGAGCACAGGATGCTCTCCACTGCACACCTGTAGAAGGAGGTGAGGACTGGGCTGCTCAGACCAGCTCGTCTCAGCCGTCTGAGGAAGTAGAGTCTCTGATGACCTTTCTTGATCAGGCTGGTGGTGTTGTTGCTCCAGCTGAGGTTATCATTCATGTATACACCCAAGTATTTGTAGCTGGAGACCACAGGTGCTTCACCCACACCTGTCTCCACCCTCATTTCCTCACCCTGGGCACTTGAGCAAGGCTCTTAACCACCACCATCTGCTCCCGCCGGCGCCATAGCTGGCAGCTCTCTGCTCCACACAGAGGGCTGTGGTAGCTCGGTGGTCCGGGTTCAACTGTCCCCCTCTTACAATGCTGTTATTGCTAGTATCACTCAGCCCTCTGGGAATAGCAAACAACCATCAGGGTGCTAATGATCCATCGTTAGGCTGATGGTCCTCCTTGATCATGTGAGCAGTTGATTCTGGATGTCAACAACAAACTGGCTGATCCACCATGAGAAGGTGCTATTTATAAGACTGAGTTTGTTGCAGCTCCTCAGACTGAAGAAGTCATTTGGATAAAAGATGAAACGTTTCAACAACAAGAATCAATCCAGAGGACCTGACTCAACGTTGTTGGAGGTGTTGTCTGAGTTTAACAAAGAAGTTAATGTGTTGTAACAAAAATAATGATTTAATAATAAATCACAGTTCATAAACTGATCATACACAAGGCAAATGTCTAAAGCAGTTAAACAATTCACACACACGTGAATAAAACAGAATCATAAAGCTCTCGCTCCGTGCGTTTGAAGCAATAAACAGCTCAATGCAAATAAGTGAAGTGACGACAGCACAAAGGTTCAGAACATCGAGTGCATGAACCACTGGGCAAAGTTTGAAGACGCCAGCGACACACTCTGGGCTCAGCCATTTGCTCATCAAGACAGTCAGAATCAAGATCAGTTTGTCTAAACTGGGACACACAAGAAGCTCAGTTAAAATAAAAATGGTGCTGAGATCTGTCGTGTTAATGAAGTGAAGTTTTTGGGTGTCATCATCGATGATAAATTGACGTGGAAGCATCACATAAATTATGTTAGGACAAAGATGGCTAAATCCATTGCAGTATTATACAGAGTCAGAAACTTGTTCAATGACAAAGCTCTGTATTTGTAGTATAATACAATTATTGCTCCACATTTGATTAATTGTATTGTTGTTTGGGGGAAAGCTTGTAAAACATTTACAGAGCCTATTTTTTTGCTACAAAAAAGAGCTGTAAGAATAATCACTGGAAAACATTATTGTCACCCTTCTAACATTATTTGATCAACTGAAATTATTGAAGTTCCATGACTTGGTGGATCATAATATTTTATTAGTTATGTATAGAGCTCATAAAGATGAACTGCCTGAAAATATTCAAATGCGTTTTGTTAAACGACGAAGCTGTTATAATCTCAAGGGAATAGAAATATTTATTAAACCAAAATATAGAACCAGTTTGAAGGGTCGGTCAACCTCAATTCAAGGAATTGGATTATGGAATGGGTTGGAGATTGAAATAAAAAATGCAACAACAATGATTACATTTAAGAAAATTATTAAAAATGGACTATTGCAAAAATATAAATTCATTCAACCTTTATTTATACAGGCTAGCCTCGTTGAGTCACGGGGACTCATTTACAAGAGGGACCTGTCTCACTCACACCTAGGGTCAATTTAGAGTCACCAATCAGCCTAACATGCATGTTTTTTGGTCTGTGGGAGGAAACCGGAGTACCCGGAGGAAACCCACGCATGCACGGGGAGAACATGCAAACTCCACCCAGAAAGGCCCCGGACCGGGATTTGAACCGGCAACCTTCTCGCTGAGAGGCAGCAGCTCTACCAGTTGTGCCACCGTGCTGCCCATGAAATGAAATGAAATGAAATCCTGTTATGAATGTTACTTTGTAGTTCGATAATTATGGTGAATTGTTTCTTATTTTCCCCTCCCTGGGCTGCCACCTTACCATGGTGGAGGGGTTTGAGTGTCCCAATGATCCTAGGAGCTATGCTGTCAGGGGCTTCATGCCCCTAGTAGGGTCACCCAAGGCAGACAGGTCCTAGGTGAGGGACCAGACAAAGTGCAGCCCAAAAACCCCTATGATGAGTACAATTAATGGACTAAGTTTTCCCTCGCCCGGACGCGGGTCACCGGGGCCCCACTCTGGAGCCAGGCCCGGAGGTGGGGCACGCTGGCGAGCGCCTGGTGGCCGGGCTTTTACCCATGGAGCCCGGCCGGGCACAGCCCGAAGAGGAGACGTGGGTCCCCCTTCCCATGGGCTCACCACCTGTGGGAGGGGCCAAAGGGGTCGGGTGCAATGTGAGATGGGTGGTGGCCGAGGGCGGGGACCCTGGCGGTCTGATCCTCGGCTACAGAAGCTGGCCATTGGGACATGGAATGTCACCTCTCTGGTGGGGAAGGAGCCTGAGCTAGTGTGTGAGGTTGAGAGGTTCCGACTAGAAATAGTCGGACTCACCTCAACGCATGGCTCTGGCTCTGGAACCAGTTTCCTTGAGAGGGGTTGGACACTCTTCCACTCTGGAGTTGCCCCTGGTGAGAGGCGCCGAGCAGGAGTGGGCATACTGGTTGCCCCCCATCTTGGTGCCTGTACGTTGGGGTTCACCCCGGTGAACGAGAGGGTAGCCTCCCTTCGCCTACGTGTGGGGGGACGGGCTCTGACTGTTGTTTGTGCCTATGCACCAAACGGCAGCTCAGACTACCCACCCTTTTTGGAGTCCTTGGAGGGGGTATTGGAGAGTGCGCCTCCTGGGGACTCCCTTGTTCTACTGGGGGACTTCAACGCTCACGTGGGCAATGACAGTGAGACCTGGAGGGGTGTGGTTGGGAGGAACGGCCCCCCTGATCTGAACCAGAGTGGTGTTCTGTTATTGGACTTCTGTGCTCGTCATGGATTGTCCATAACGAACACCATGTTCAGGCATAAGGGTGTCCATATGTGCTCTTGGCACCAGGACACCCTAGGTCGCAGTTCGATGATCGACTTTGTTGTCGTCTCATCTGATCTGCGGCCGCATGTCTTGGACACTCGGGTGAAGAGAGGGGCGGAGCTGTCAACTGACCACTACCTGGTGGTGAGTTGGCTCCGATGGTGGGGGAGGATGCCGGTCAGACCTGGCAGACCCAAACGTATTGTGAGGGTCTGCTGGGAACGTCTGGCAGAGTCTCCCGTAAGACGGAGCTTTAACTCCCACCTCCGGGAGAGCTTTGAACACGTTCCGAGGGAGGCGGGGGACATGGAGTCCGAGTGGGCCATGTTCCGCGCCTCTATTGTCGAGGCAGCTTATCGGAGCTGTGGCCGCAAGGTTGTTGGTGCCTGTCGTGGTGGCAACCCTCGAACCCGGTGGTGGACACCGGCAGTGAGGGATGCTGTCAGGCTGAAGAAGGAGTCCTATTGGGCCTTTTTGGCTTGTGGGACCCCGGAAGCAGCTGATAGGTACCGGCAGTCCAAGCGGCATGCGGCTCGGGTGGTTGCTGAGGCAAAAACTCGGGCGTGGGAGGAGTTCGGAGAGGCCATGGAGAATGACTTCCGTACGGCTTCGAGGCGATTCTGGTCCACCATCCGGCGTCTCAGGGGGGGAAAGAGGTACGCGACCAACACCATTTATGGTGGGGGTGGCGTGCTACTGACCTCAACTCGGGATGTTGTGAGTCGGTGGGCGGAATACTTCGAAGACCTCCTCAATCCTACTGGCACGTCTTCCACTGAGGAAGCGGAGCCTGGGGACTTTGGGTCGGGTTCTCCGATCTCTGGTGCTGAGGTCGCCGAGGTGGTTAAAAAGCTCCGCGGTGGCAAGGCTCCAGGGGTGGATGAGATTCGCCCGGAGTTCCTTAGGGCTCTGGATGTTGTAGGGTTGTGTTGGCTTACGCGACTCTGCAATATCGCGTGGACATCGGGGGCAGTTCCCTTGGATTGGCAGACTGGGGTGGTGGTTCCCCTATTCAAAAAGGGGGACCGTAGGGTGTGTTCCAACTATAGGGGATCACACTCTTAAGCCTCCCTGGTAAGGTCTATTCAGGGGTTCTGGAGAGGAGGGTCCGTCGGATAGTCGAACCTCGGATTCAGGAGGAGCAGTGTGGTTTTCGTCCTGGTCGTGGAACACTGGACCAGCTCTACACCCTCAACAGGGTCCTGGAGGGTGCGTGGGAGTTTGCCCAACCAGTTTACATGTGCTTTGTGGACTTGGAGAAGGCATTCGACCGCGTCCCTCGGGGGGTTCTGTGGGAGGTACTCCGGGAGTATGGGGTACCAGGCCCTTTGATAAGGGCTGTTAGGTCCCTGTACGACCGGTGTCAGAGCTTGGTCCGCATTGCCGGCAGTAAGTCAGGCTCGTTTCCGGTGAGAGTTGGACTCCGCCAAGGTTGCCCTTTGTCACCGATTCTGTTCATAACTTTTATGGACAGAATTTCTAGGCGCAGCCAAGGTGTTGAGAGGATCCGTTTTGGTGGCCTTAGAATCGCTTCTCTGTTTTTTGCAGATGATGTGGTCCTACTGGCTTCATCAGTTCGTGATTTACAACTTTCACTGGAGCGGTTTGCAGCCGAGTGTGATGCGGCCGGGATGAGGATCAGTTCCTCCAAATCCGAGGCCATGGTCTTGAGCCGGAAAAGGGTAGCATGCCCTCTCCGGGTCGGGGAGGAGGTCCTGCCCCAAGTGGAGGAGTTTAAGTATCTCGGGATCTTGTTCACGAATGAGGGAAAACTGGAGCGTGAGATCGATAGGCGGATAGGTGCAGCGTCCGCAGTGAAGCGGGCGCTGTACCGGTCTGTCGTGGTGAAGAGAGAGCTGAGTCAAAAGGCAAAGCTCTCAATTTACCGATCGATCTACGTTCCCACCCTCATCTATGGTCATGAGCTTTGGGTTATGACCGAAAGAACAAGATCTCGGATACAAGCGGCTGAAATGAGTTTTCTCCGCAGGGTGGCTGGACTCTCCCTTAGAGATAGGGTGAGAAGCTCAGTCATCCGGGAGGGACTCGGAGTAGAGCCGCTGCTTCTCCACATCGAGAGGAGCCAGTTGAGGTGGCTCGGGCATCTGGTTAGGATGCCTCCTGGACGCCTCCCTGGTGAGGTGTTCCGGGCATGTCCCACCGGGAGGAGACCCAGAGGAAGACCCAGGACACGCTGGAGGGACTATGTTTCTCGGCTGGCCTGGGAACGCCTTGGGATTCCCCCAGAGGAGCTGCTCCAAGTGGCTGGGGAGAGGGAAGTCTGGGCCTCCCTACTTAGGCTGCTACCCCCGCGACCCGACCCCGGATAAGCGGAAGAAGATGGATGGATGGATGGATGTTTCTTATTTTTTGTTAATTAAAGTTGATTGTTGTTTGATTTGATTGATTGTAAGAGGGGGCAGTTAAAATAAGATTTTTTTTCTTCTTACTGCTACCCTTCATTTTATTTATGCGTTGTATATTTATTTCTGTGTTGTACAATGTTGTATAGTTTTGTATTTTATTATAAAATGAATGAATAAACTAAACTAAACTAAAAAACATTTACAACTATACCCAGAAACCTCCTCAGTTTCCCTTTAGCATCTTCTCTGAGCATTTAGAAACGAGAGACCTCACACATGAAACTGTCACTAATTAAAACAGAACTGTTTCTAAAACACCGAAAAACTGTTCTTGGGCTTTGGTCCGGCTCTGTGAACAAGAGCTTGAGCTCCTCAAGTCTGAAAATATCAGGTGAGAGGCCACTCAGGTGAGTTTGAGACCAAAGCTTCGTTCTTGTCTCGTTCTCAAGCACTGAGGAAGAGTCTCGTTAAGAGAAGAGTCTCATTAAGAGAAGAGTCTCATTAAGAGAAGAGTCTCATTAAGAGAAGAGTCTCGTTAAGAGTCTCGTTAAGAGAAGAGTCTCATTAAGAGAAGAGTCTCGTTAAGAGAAGAGTCTCGTTAAGAGAAGAATCTCGTTAAGAGAAGAGTCTTGTTAAGAGTCTCGTTAAGAGAAGAGTCTTGTTAAGAGTCTCGTTAAGAGAAGACTCTCGTTAAGAGTTTCTTTAAGAGAAGAGTCTCATTAAGAGAAGAATCTCGTTAAGAAAAGAGTCTCGTTAAGAGAAGAATCTCGTTAAGAGAAGAGTCTTGTTAAGAGTCTCGTTAAGAGAAGAGTCTTGTTAAGAGTCTCGTTAAGAGAAGAGTCTCGTTAAGAGAAGAGTCTCGTTAAGAGAAGAGTCTCGTTAAGAGAAGAGTCTCGTTAAGAGAAGACTCTCGTTAAGAGAAGAATCTCGTTAAGAGAAGAGTCTCGTTAAGAGAAGACTCTCGTTAAGAGAAGAGTCTCGTTAAGAGAAGAGTCTCGTTAAGAGAAGAGTCTCGTTAAGAGAAGACTCTCGTTAAGAGAAGAGTCTCGTTAAGAGAAGAGTCTCGTTAAGAGAAGAGTCTCGTTAAGAGTCTCGTTAAAAGAAGAGTCTTGTTAAGAGAAGACTCTCGTTAAGAGAAGAGTCTCGTTAAGAGAAGAGTCTCGTTAAGAGAAGAGTCTCGTTAAGAGTCTCGTTAAAAGAAGAGTCGTTAAGAGAAGACTCTCGTTAAGAGAAGAGTCTCGTTAAGAGAAGAGTCTCGTTAAGAGAAGAGTCTCGTCACGCCTCTACTCTTGAGACATTCGGACCAAACACCGCACGGCGTGTGGGTCGGCCCGTTCCCTGGCGGATGGTTTCCAGAGCGCCATGTAAGGAGCTGGTGTTGAAGCTGGACGGGCCGGAGCAGAACTCTGCGAGGTTAAATCTGGTAACTTCAGTGTTTAGGAAACAAACAGGCAGATCCTGAACAGGAAGCTGGGTTCACTGGGACACCGGATCAGAACCGTCAAACTTTCATACTAATCCCCACAGTGTGTTTCTAACATCCGAGGCGTCGACAGAAGAATGTGTTAAAAGAAGAACACGTTAAAACTAAGGCTGTTAAAGTTAATGCTTTAACTCATGAGATTAATGTAAACAGATTAATGCATTAATATTACATAATGCAGATTAATCACATTACCTTTTTTGAACTATAAAAGACTCTACCCTGCGCCGGTAGAGCTGTCATTTCTAACCTGAACCTGAAGCTCAGCCGACCCGTATTCGGCCGGGCGCTCCATAATGTGTGTGTGTGTGTGTGTGTGTGTGTGTGTGTGTGGCCGCTGATCATGTTACACAAGTGGACTTTACATTCATTTGAAATGCAGAAAAAAGTATTTCTATATATGTATATACCGGTATATTTTGGTCTAAAAGTTACTGATATTGTGGGCTTACTCTATTGTTTACATGTTTTCATCACATACATGACAATGAGACATTTAACATCGTTTGAAACAAAATTACTTCTTTAAACCTTGCAGAGTATGGAAAACTGGTTTAAGACAATAAAACGTTTTCTTCAACATTTTATTGAAAACCGTCATATTTACATTTCAAGCATACAAAGTTACCGGTAAGCATTGTGATTAATCTGATAATCACAGCCCCCAGAGTGTGATTAATCAGATTAACAATTTTAATCTTTTGACAGCTCTAGTTAAAACACTTTGCTCAAGCGTGAGCGGACAGTCTGCTCTGTTAACCGGTCTGTTAACCGGTCCAGTACCTGCTGCGACCAGACACCAACACGAAGGTGGTTCCGCTTCTGTTCAGACTAAAACTCTGCAAAGAAGCTCAGTGTTTCAGTCTGGATGTCAACAATTAAGTTCAGGTGGAAAAATGTCCAGAAAAAAGTACAATTCACCAAAATAAAAGCCCTGAGTGGACTTCAACATGGCTGAGTGCTGCTCTAAATACATGACTTTTATTTTTTAAACCC
>JBBPBX010003395.1:26126-36572 GCA_038048925.1 Garcialebias charrua
AAATATATTTCTTAGCTGACTTTATAGAAGACGTGCTCCTGAGCTTAAAGTGCGACTAAACCCCTGTGGATCAGTAACTCCTCCTTCCAAAATCTCCCTGAAAATGGGCGTGTCGAGAGACAAGGAGGGGTGGAGGTAGAGTTGTGCTTTTGTTCACGCCTCCACCTGCAACAACCTAAAACAAATTAAACCTCTAGCCAACAACATACACCAAGCAACAACAAAGAATAAACATGTAGATGTATTTATCCATTCCACCCATTCCATCCAAAACCAAAGGCCTAAAAAAATGAAAATGAAAAGAAAAATAAAACCGCTTGTCAGGAGTGAAATGCAGCACTTCCATATAAGGTATGCACTTCTCATCTCTGCAGGGGATTGGCTCTGCTTGAACCACCTGTGTGACATCACACATGAGCAGACATGTCACACATGAGCGTTTGCACAAATAAGAAAATTAAGGTGTAATCCACCAGTTCAACCCATAGAACTACCGTAAACACATTTTTAGACCAAATATTGCCAAATATTGCCAATTTACACAGATATGCACAATTATGTGAGAATAAACACAGCCATAGTGCTAGATAACATTTTAAACACATTCTAGGGAGTTTATCAGCTAAAAAAAGTTAATTTTGGGTTTAGTCGCACTTTAACGAAATATTCAAATCGGCTGGATTTTAAAAAAAAGTTTGCCGAATTTTAGGCAGGCGAAAAATGAAAATGGTAGTGTTCAATATTTTTAGTCAGAATGAACGAAAGCGATCATATCTCAGCCAAAAATTCATTTATAAATATGGGGGGAAAAATCTATAAATACGTCGCTTCCACGTACAAGTCACAGGGCATGTAAATTATGCAAAAAAAAACTGCGACTTATAGGCCGATAAATACAGTAATATTTTACTAGGTAACACTAAATTTAGCTTTGCTAGGCATAATGTGTTGAGAGAAACTATATTTTATAACAGTATAATATTTTTGGTGGTTCGCTGACCTCTTGTCAGTAATGATAATGTTGTGATGATGTAGTAATGATGAAGAGTCCGGCGAATTAGAAATGAAACCTTCTGATGCTGACTTGTCAATAGGCTCAAACATGTAATAATTGATTTTCTGCTCATTTTGTTAGTCAGGTTCTGCAGACTGACCTACAGGAAGAGACAGCCAAACTCTTCATGTGCAATCATGTTGTTGTAGACATGCTGCCACATCCCTTTTTTATGTGTGTTTGTGTCATCATTTCTTCCCCTATCTGTCCTCTCTTTACCTCGTTTGATCTCTTTCTGCCTTTACCCACTGAGTAAAGCACATTCCTGGGCCCCATCTGGTACCAGCATGGGATGTTTGGCTTGGCATAGCAAGGCTTGTTCCAGCACAGCGCTTTCATGGAACAAGAGGAAGCATTCTGTGGTGGACCACGCCAGCAGTGATGATGGAGACTGTTGCTCTGTCCCCAGTCTCAGTCATTGCACTCCTAAATTACACAACAAGAAGCAATTTAAATAATGAGGAATATATATTCATCCTACATAAAGCCTGCTATCATTTTTTAAATTGAATGGTGTAAAATTCAAAGTGGGTGTCATTGTCAGCCTCTTTATTTTGAGGAATTTACTGAATAGTCAGTAGGTCATATTAGCAGGCCACACGCTAAAATGTGCAAATAAGACTCACATAAATGAGAGAACAATATCTCCAATGTGATGTCCTTACGCTGGAGGTTATAGGAGATCAAAATATATTATATCTACAGACCTCTATGAGAGTGCTTCAAGACAAGAAAGTTAATTCTCGCTGGATTTAAATGCACTCTCTATGAGAGTGCATTTAAATCCATCAAATTTTATTTTATTGAATATAGTTTGCAAAAACAGCTACATAGATAAGTAAAACCTTTCTAAGATGTTTAACTGTTTACTTTAATGTAAAAGTTTAATTTTGAAATGGGGTTCTGTTGAAAAGTTAAGAACAATAATATCTTACTTGTTGTAGATATCACTTTAAACTACCTCAGTTTGGATAAATGGTTTAATCCTTACAAACGGAAGAGCTAATGGCTAGTCCAAGACCAGAATAGATTGCCTTCATTTTAAAACGATGACAATCTCTAAAATGTCAAAGTAGTTTGTGTGATTTTTATTTCATAAACACTTTGCCATCATTTTTTTTCTTCCATTTATTTAAATGGAAGTTTTTGTTTGTTTGCCTGGACAGATGGCGGTAGCAACAGCTGTAGCTTTTCTGCTCCATCACCTCTGAGGCTTGTCTAGCAGAAATTTCACGTAAAATTGACATCCATACAAAAATTTAACCAACGTTGGCATGAACCACCGTAAAATTGTAGGGATATTTTTAAATGGTGGCAATTTTTTAAAGCTTGACTGCATTTGGACTTCCTTTAAATTGTAATATTCAAGCAGAATATGTGTGTGTGAGTGTGTATATTTTTGCTTATACATATTATACAGTTTTAAATGGTCTTTGGGTTTGTATGCCCATCGAGTGTTATCACACCGTAGACAAGGTGGTGTAACTTGAAGCAACCTAAATCTAATCGACGCACTGACCTTTTTTCAATTTTCCCTGTTTGGGTTTGATCTTCAGACGGCACCCCGGCTCTTACAAGAAGACAAGTCAGAAGAGAAGAACGAGGAGGACAAATCAGAGAAGTGTGAGAAGAACGAGGACGAGGAAAAGAAGAAGGAGGAGGAAGAGAAAGATGAAAAGGAGGACTCCAGGTGAGTTTTGTTTGTGTTTGGCCTAGTGTCACTCTGCAGGTCACTTCCTGCTGTCTGTGGTTCGTGTTTGTTCTAGTCACTGTCCTTTATTTAATTGCACATTATGCATGCTTTATGATCCAGAATCTAAAAAAAACTGAACTTAAACTATTGATACAAATAATTTTATTCATAGAAAATGGATGAACAAAGACAACTTAAACTTTACTTTGGACATTTATTACAGACAGTTGCTACAAATTATAGCAAAATTTTTATCTGCAGCCTTTACTGGAGCTAATTGCCTAAACAATGACACCAGATCATTGTTGATGATTTGACCACAGGTCATCAAACCACCCGTGTTCATTAGTCACCTCAGATGGGAAGGAAGCTGGCAATGTTCAGCGTTGCTCCTCACAAAATGAATTTACTTAATTTATTCCAGCTCTGAATTTGATTCTCATACAATCCTGAAATCCAGAGTTTTCAACTTGGTCTCTTACTAAATCTGATGAATATGGTGAAGTTAGTTACATGGATTACTAGATAGTTTTGTTATGTATTCATTAATTACTATTCTTTTCAAAGTCATTTGTTATATTAGAGCAGTGACCATTAGCTGACAGCCTATAGGTCTTATTTGACCAGCAAAGTATTAAATTATTAATAAAATTTGCACAATTTATACAGTAGTTGATTGTGTGGTGCTCAGAAACGTTTAATAATTAGTTTTTATCCAATCAAAACACTTGTGCGTAGCATGAGATCAGGCCGACTCGACTGCTAAAAGAGCAGAAAAAGCGGCAGCTGAGCATGTTGTAGTGTCAGTGCCCTTCCTCGTAAGTGAGACAACTTTTACACGAGTGAATCACTAAAAAATATTGAAATGCTGCACCTTTAGGTTTGAGGTAAAGTCCACATTAGGGTATAGTCAAACGGTTATCATCAATAGGTTTGAGCAGCTGTCAGCTGTGATGTATCTGTTGTAAAGTTAGATTTCTGTCAAGTTCTTTTGCATTTTGAGCAGAACATTGCAGATTTATTAACTATTTATATAACTTATTTTGGAGCCAAGATGGTCTAGTGGCAGGGCTTTTGACTTGGGACCCGAAGGACGCGGGTTCGCGCCCCGGCCACTACCCACCTTGGGGTGTCTATGAGTGCACACCTAATTCTCCAGCTCCCCGGGCGCTTTCGGGCTGCTCACTGCACCACCTGGTAGGTGGTTGGGTTAAATGCAGAGACGAATTTCGTCTGTGTATGGGAAACATACGCAGATGACAGGAAAATACATTATTATTATTATTATTATTATTTTAAATTTTATAGGTTCATGTTTGTTCCTAATGAAGCTGCTCTCAATCGTTAGTGCTTTTAGTGCTTGTTTTTGCATTAATGTCATAAAACAGTTTTTAGTTGTTTTTATTTATTTATTATTATTATTTCACTTACTGGTAGTAACATTTATATTTAACCTCTGAAAGTTTTAAACATTTTCTCTATATTTAACATTTATGTATAAAGAATCGCATGCAAAATCACAACCAGAATGTTTTAATAATTTTAAAAAAAGAAAAGTAAAACAATCTTTTTAATCTTTTATTAATGCCATTTCTTTATGACAGCAGAAATAAACTAAACTTGGCGTTTCCAGAAATGTGTTTAATCAAAGGCTGACCCCGGCACTGCCCGCCAGCTTTTGTGTCTCTTGTGGGCAACCACCTCTGGTTACTGCATCAGAGATGGTTTTACTAGAAGTGCTGATCACTAGTGTGCAAAAAAATAACAATTTCTCTATTTTCACGCATAGAGGCTTTAATAAATAATTCAGCGAACATGCTCCCTAGATGACATCACTGATGGTGCCAACCAAGTCAACAATTTTCTAACTTACTCTGTCTTTCCAGATTGGGCACAAACGATCAATAATAATGTTTTTCTTGTCTTGAGTGTGTTGGTAAAAGAGCAGATCACAAGGATGGCTTCTTACTGCTGCATCATCAGGGAATAGATATTTGCTGTAGCAGCAGCTAAAAGCTGTCTTTACCCCTGTCCAAACCACAGGGAGATTGGCAAGGAGAGAGACAAGTGTGACGGCGTGGAGGACGAGGACGGAAAAGAGCAAAACACGCCGCGTGGCAGGAAGACTGCCAACAGCCAGGGCCGTCGTAATCGAAGAGTCATCACACGCTCCATGGCCAATGAGACTGCGTCCGTTTCAACTGAGGACGCACCCCCGTCCACCTCGGAGCCCAACCTGCCAGATACTCCACTGCTCCCTAAATCTGAGCAAGCCCAGAAGGCCATGAAGGAGCCTGCAAAACCTCTGACTCCAGTAGCTTCAGCTGATGCTAATAAAGGTAATTCCGCTCAGTTTGTTGAAAAATGTTGTTCTATTGTTTTTCCACACCTTAACTCGAGCGTGAATTTTAAAACACTAATCAGGCAGTCGGTGAAAGCAGAAACATTTTCATTTATTTGTGTTTAGAGTTGAAAAAACAAAATGAGATTGGCACCTAAAGCACAATTTAGGGAAATTCAGAATATATCTCTGCAATTAAATAATTTAGGTATGCTCTCAATTATTTATTTATTTTTTTACCATAAAGTGTACTTATAACACAGACAGTCTTTGCCAAGTGTCTCAATAATCATACTGCCTGAAAAAGTTGTTTTCCTTCACCACAGCAGTTCACTTTTCTGATACGGATTGTTTGTGAAGCCTTTTATAATTTTCTACATTTCTGCATAAATATGGTTTAAAACATCATCAGATTTTCACACAAGTTCTAAAAGTAGATAAAGAGAATCCAGTTAAACAAATGAGACCAAAATATTATACTTAATCATTTATTTATGGAGGAAAATTATCCAATATTACATATTTTTGGTAAAAGTATGTGAACCTCTAGGATTATCAGTTACCGGTAATTTGAAGGTGAAATTAGAGTCCGGTGTTTTCAATCAATGGATGATGATCAGGTGTGAGTGGACCTGTTTGATTTAAAGAACAGGATCTATCAAAGTCTGATCTTCACATCATGTTTGTGGAAGTGGATCATGGAGGAACAAAGGAGATTTCTGAGGAACTCAGAAAAAGAGTTGTTGATGCTCATCAGGCTGGAAAATATTACAAAACATCTGTAAAGAGTTTGGACTCCACCAAACCACAGTCAGACAGATTGTGTACAGATGGAGGAAGTTCAAGACCATTGTTACCCTCCCCAGGAGTGGTGGACCAACAAAGATCACTCCAAGAACAAGGTGTGGAACAGTCTGCGAGGTCACAAAGGACTGCAGGGTAACTTCTAACAACTGAAGGTCTCTCACATTAATGTTGATGTTCATGAGTCCACCATCAGGAGAACACTGAACAACAATGGTGTCATGGCAGGGTTGAAGGAGAAGCCACTGCTCTCCTAAAAGAACATGGCTGCTAATCTGCAGTTTGATAAAGATTACGTGGACAAACCAGAAGACTGTTGGAAGAAAGGCAAGAAAGTTCATGCTCAATAATCCAGGTACCAAATCCAATAAGTCTGTCGGGTCATCTGGACAGTTTCTTTTTTATAGAAACGTTTCACCCTCTATCTGGAGGGCTTCATCAGACTGATGAAGCCCTCCAAAGAAAGGTTTGTGGACGAATGAGACTAAAATAGAAATCTTTGGTTTGAATGACAAATTATGTTTGGAGACAGGAAAACTCTACATTCCTGCAGAAGAACCTGATCCCGTCTGTGAAACATGGTGGTGGTAGTTTCATGGTTTATGCCTGTTTTGTTGCATCTGTACCAGAACATCCTGCCATCATTGATGAAACAATGAATTCTGAATTATATCAGATAATTCTGAAGGAAAATGTCAGAACATCTTTCCATGAACTGAATCTCAAGAGAAGGTGGGTCATGCAGCAAAACAATGACTGAACACACAAGATGTTTTACCAAAGAATAGTTCAAGAAGAATAAAGTTCATGTTTTGGAATGGACAAGTCAAAGTTCTGACCTTAATCCAATCCATCTGTTGTGGAAGGACCTGAAGCAGCAGTTAATGTGAGGAAAAAAGTTGAAGCTGTTCTGTACAGAGGAATGGACTTAAGTTCCTTCAAGGTCTGCTGGAATCATCAGCAGTTACTGGAAACATTTAATTGCAGTTATTGCTGTACTGGGGGGGTCACACCAGATACTGAAAGCAAAGGTTCACATACTTTTACCACTCACAAATATGTAATACAGTATTGGATCATTTTCCTCAATAAATAAATGACCAAGTATAATATTTTTGTCTCATTTGTTTAACTGGGTTTATTTAATCTGCTTTTAGGACTTGTGTAAAAATCTGATGATGTTTTAGGTCATATTGATGGAGAAATATAAAAAATTATAAAGTGTTCAAACGTTCAAGCAACACTGTAAGTGCTCCTACTTATAGTATTACTTCCTACAGGCTTCCTAAAGGCTGTTTATGATTCAGCTGGTGAAACAAATAATCATAAGGACTCTGTACATTTTTAAATGCATTGTGGAAATGTATTGTGAATTAATATAAAAGTTTATTTAGTTTACATTTATCTGTGCTGCCATTTTGGGTTAGTCCAACAGTAGTTGCTGCAGAGTGTCTTTTGTCCACAGTGTTGAGTGTCTACAGGTTTTATCTTTGTAGGTAAAACGAAAGTTACGAATATAACAACGGTTCTATGAATCACGGATGACCGCCAGAGGGCGGTGCTGAAAGCACTGAATGTTCTCTTTGCGCATGCGCTGTTCGAGTAATTATATCAACAACGTCACACAGATGTGACCGGATAAGCAATCAGAGGCTATATAGCCTAGCGTTATCCGTAATTCTGTCCTACAGAAACTTCTCGCATAAGCAAGGATTCTGAGTGACAGAGAAGCTCTGGCGGTCATCCGGGATTCATAGAACCGTAGTTACATTTGTAACTTCATGCCTACTGACCGTCAGAGGGCAGTGCTGAAAGCACTGAATGACTAGTATCAACAATGTCACAAGGAATCCTGAGCACATGCCTCACTGAGGAAGCCCAGAGGACCCTTGCAGAAGAACCTGGCCCAGGGGATGAGGTGTGGCCACGTTAACTCTGTAGAATCTGGTGCACGTGCTTGGGGAAGCACATGATGCAGCAGCACATATTGCTTCCAGTGAGACCCCTCTCAGGGCAGCCCAGGAAGCGGAGACGCTCCTGGTAGTGTGCCTTCAAACCGACTGGCAGGGGGCGATGTCTTGCTGCGTAGGCGTGGCAGATGACCTCCACGATCCAGTGGGAGAGGCGCTGTTTGGAAAGAGGGTAGCCCAGTCTAAGGCCCCCTTAACACACAAGCAACTGGTCTGAGTACCGTATAGCGGCAGTAGCTGCAACGTATTTCTCCAGTGCTCTCACTGGGAACAACAATCCAGACCGTCTCGCCAAGCGTAGGTTGGTTTCGGTGAGAGTGAGATAAGACCTTTGGTACAAAAGCAATGTTCGGCCACAAGGTAACATCAGAGTCTTCAGTGCCCCACCTGAGACATGAGGGGCTGACTGAAAAACGTGCAACTCACCGACCCTCTTTGCTGAGGCAATAGCCAGCAGAAAAGCAGTCTTACATGAAAGCCACTTGAGGTCCACTTGCATCGAAGGCTCAAACAGAGGGTAGCACAGAGCTTCGAGAACTAAGGGCAGGTCTCAACTTGATGCTTGTGTAGCCTTCGGTAGGTACAACCTACGGGTACCACGTAGAAAGAGAGACACCAGATTATGACTTCCCACCGGACGGTCATTGATGCCGGTGTGATTAGCTGATATTGCCGTTACATAGACCGTAAGCAGCAAGGGAGAGCGACCTTTACCAAGGGGAGAACTCCAGAATGGTGGGTACTGCAGAGGAGACTGGATCCTCATTGTGATCAGAACACCATTGGGAAAACAGACGCCACCTGTTTTCGTACTGCTGACGAGAAGAAGGTGCCCTGGTGCCCAAGATAGTACGTCCAACAGGGCTCGGAACTCCAGTCCTGGCCTTGCAGTGGCCGCACTCACAGCTGGAGATGTTGAGGATTGGGGTGCCATAGCAAACCCCACAGCTGAGACAGCAAGTCCCTCCTGGTTGGAAGACGCCATGGGACGTCCTGACACAGACTTCATTGCAGTGGGAACCATGGTCGTGCTGGCCAATATGGGGCCAACAATAGCATTCTGTGGCCCTCCGCTAGGACTCTGTGAAGGGTTGGCCAAATCAGAGAAAGGGGTGGAAAGGCATATAGAAGGAGCCTTGACCAAGGATGAGCCAGCACGTCCCGGCCCAGCGCACCAGACGCCCCCGTATGGGAGTACCATAGGGGACACTAGGTTGACTCCTCTGTTGCAAACAGGTCCACCTCCGCTTGACCAAAACGGTCCCAGATCATTCGCACTACGTTACTGCTGAGGGACCATTCTCCCGGAACAGACCTTTGGCGGGAGAGAAAATCTGCAACCTCATTGTGTCGCCCTGGTAAGTATGTTTCCTGCAGGGTGGACAGACGAGTGAAGGCCCATTCCAAGAGCACCCTGGACACACTGAGAAGCTGTGCTGACCTGGTGCCCCCTTGATGGTTGATGTGGTAGACAAAAGAGGTGTTGTCTGACCAAACGAGGTCATGCCTCCTTTCCAGGTGGGGCGGGAAGTTATTGAGCGCCAAATGCATTGCATATAGCTCTAGCACATTTATATGCCTGGAGTGGTCCCTTTGGCCCCCAGCGTCTCTGAACCGCTCTGTTTTACCACACAGCGCCCCATCCACTGGAGCTGGCATCTGTCGTGACCACTTCCCTGCGACACACTACCACCCCCATGGGGACACTCCTGGACAAATAAGTTTCGTCCCTCCATGGAGTCAGGGCACGAAGAAATGGCCATGTCACTGCAAGTTTGCAATGCCTGTGCGGCCTGGTGTCTAGGCGAAAGCTGTTGAGCCACCTCTGCAAGGGGCAAAGAGACAGCAGGCCTAAGGGTACCACCCGAGTGACTGAGATCAGTTTGCCTAATAGCCATAGGAAGGCAACGTAGGGGAGCTGCCTGCCCAGCTTGAACCGACTGACCAACTGGAGTATGTCGCCCACCCTTTTAACAGATGGGCGAGCAGTCATGGAGGATAAGTCCAGAACCATTCCAAGAAAGGTGATAGTCTGTGAAGGAAGCAGGCAGCTTTTTTCCATATTGACATTAAGGCCCAACTGGGGCACGTGGGCAAGTAGGTGGTTCGTGTTGCGAATGGCACAGGCCCGAGATGGAGCGCAGAGAAGCCAATTGTCTAGGTATGGCAGAACCTTCATTCTGAGCCCTTGGTCGGGACCTGCCCACCTGGTTGGCAGACCGATTCACGAAAGGTCCTGTTTGGTCTCTGCTGAGCCACACGAGGGCAAGGACCCTGAGGCGGCCGAAAGCCAGGGACAGCCGGCGGGCGCCTTGGATGCCGAGGAGGTGGAGGGGGCATCGCCCTGCTAAGGGTCGAAAGCTGTTGCCTCGTCTGTCATGCCTGGATGGTCCGTTCGAGTGTTTCTAAGGCAGCTGGACCGAACAACTCCCCTGGGACCACCGGAAGATCACAGAGGGATCTACGACACTACTCGGCCAATGTTGACTGTGCCAACCAGACCTGTCGGCGGGCTTGGACCAAGGAGGACATCACGCGTCCCAGTTCCCTCGTCATCAGCGCAAAAGCCTGAACCGTTGCATCA
>JBBPBX010003395.1:71820-82828 GCA_038048925.1 Garcialebias charrua
CAGCAGTAGTGTAGATATAAAAAGTAGTGTAAATGTAAACAGTAGTAATAAATGTAAACAGTAGTAATAAATGTAAATAGTGAATGTAAACAGTAGTATGACTATAGGCAGTAATGTAATACAAACATTAGTGCAAATATAAGAAGTAGTGCAAACTGAATGAGCACATGACTGTGAGTTGAGTGAATAACCCGTTTTGATGACACAGAGTCCAGTGTTAAAATCTTTGTGTTGTGTGGTAATGTGTGAAAGTTTTTTGTGTTAAGGCAGTACAAGTGGGAGGGAGAGCAGAGCAGGTAGAGAGTTAAGCATCCTGATAGCATTCTGTGGCCCTTCGCTAGGACTCTGTGAAGGGTTGGCCAAATCAGAGAAAGTGGTGGAAAGGCATATAGAAGGACTCTTGGCCAAGGGTGAGCCAGCGCTTCCCAGCCCAGCGCACCAGACGCTCCCGTATGGGAGTACCATAGGGGACATTGGGTTGACTCCTCTGTTGCAAACCAGTCCACCTCCGCTTGACCAAAACAGTCCCAGATCATCTGCACTACATTGTTGTGGAGGGACCACTCTCCTGGAACAGACCTTTGGCGGGAGAGAAAATCTGCAACCTGATGATTGTGTCGTCCTGTAGGTACTAGTATGTTGCCTGCAGGGTGGACAGATGAGTGGAGGCCCATTCCAAGAGCAGCCTGGACATACTGAGAAGCTATGCTGACGTGATACCCCCTTGGTGGTTTATGTAGTAGACAACAGAGGTGTTGTCTGACCGAACGAGGACATACCTCCCTTCCAGGTGGGGGAGTAAGTTCTTGAGCGCCAAATGCATTGCATGCAGCTCCAGCACTTCTATATGCCTGGAACGGTCCCTTTGGCCCCAGCGGCCCTGAACCGCTCCGTGTTGCCATACAGCGCCCCATCCTGTGGAGCTGGCATCTGTCATGACCACTTTACTGCGATACACAACCACCCCCTGGATAAATAAGCTTCGTCCCTCCATGGAGTCAGGGCACGAAGACATGGCCATGCTACTGCAAGTTTGCGATGCTTGTGCAACCTAGCGTCTAGGCCAAAGCTGTTGAGCCACCTCTACAAGGGGCGAAGAGACAGTAGGCCTAACGGCACCACCCGAGTGACTGAGGTCAGTTTGCCTAGTAGCCGTAAGAAGGCAACGTAGGGGAGCTGTCTGCCCAGCTGGAACCAACTGATAAACTGGAGTATGTCGCCCACCCTTTGAACGGATGGGCGAGAAGTCATGGAGGGTGAGTCCAGAACCACTCCAAGAAAGGTGATAATCTGTGAAGGAAGAAGGCAGCTTTTGGCTATATTGACATCGAGGCCCAACTGGGACACGTGAGCAAGCAGGCGGTTTGTGTCGCGAATGGTACAGGCCCGAGACGGGGCAGAGAAGCCAATTGTCTCAGTACGGCAGAACCTTCATTCCGTAGGCCTGTAATGGAGAGAGGGCTACCTTCATACATCAAGTAAACACCCTCGGGAAAAGAGAGAGAGCCCGAATGGGAGTACCCGGAACTGCCAGTGGCGACCCGGATAGGCAAACCTGAGAAAGCGGTGATGTTCCGCCGCAATAGGCACATGTAAATAAGCATCCTTCAGGTGTATAGACGTGAACCATTCTCCCTCTGTGACCTCTTAAAGGACCTCTGTTGTCGTGAGCATGTGGAAGGGCAGCACCTTTAAATATTGGTTGAGTCCTCTCAGATCCAAAATGGGACAAAAGCCACCCATCTTCTTTTGTACAAGGAAGTAAGTTGAATAAAAGCCTCTGGGTTGTTGGAGAGGGTTCACTGCCTCGATCGCACCCTTGGCCAGGAAGATGGAAAGCTCTTGGTCAAGTGCTCGGGCTTTCACTGGGTCGGTGATTACAGTCATCTTGACCTTGTGTGAGATGTTAGGCCGCCGTCGGAACTGAAGCCGGTACCCATGGGTCAGAGTGACAACCACCCATGCGTCCATGGCGTGAGCAGCCCAGTATCTTAGCTGCTGGTGGGAGAAAAATCAGACGGTCGGCCTGGTAGCATCACAACCGGACGGCGGCCAGAGGCCCTGGTCTGGACCTGCCCAGATTGTAAGCGGACCAATTCACGAAAGGTCCTTTTTGGTCTCTGCTGAGTCACACAAGGGTAAGGACCCTGAAGCGGTCAAAAGCCGGGGGGCGTCTCGGATGCCGAGAAGGTAGAGGGGTCATCACCCTGCTAAGGGTCGAAAGCTTCCGCCTCGTCTGTCTTACCTGGATGGTCTGTTCGATCGCTTCTAAGGCAGCCGGACCGAACAACTCCCCTGGCACCACCGGAAGATCACTGAGGGATCTACGACACGGCTCGGCCAATGTTGACTGTGCCAACCAGACCTGTCGGCGGGCTTGGACCAAGAAGGACATCACGCGCCCCAGTTCCCTTGTCATCAGCGCAAAAACCTGAAGCGCTACATCACTAAATCCCATTGCCGCTGTTGTATCACTAGTGCCCTGAAGGGAAGCAGGGGGTGGAGGCAAACTGGGGGACTGAGATGATGTAGAGGAAGGGCAGCCGGCTCAGGACCAGAAGGACTCGGGTTCGATCCCTGGTCATGGCATACCTCGTTGTGTCCCTCCCTGGGCAAGACACTTAACCCCGAGTTACTCCCGGTAGGACAGGCAACGCCTTGCATGGCAGTCTACCGCTACCGGTGTATGAATGTGTGTATGGATGGGTGGATGGTTGGTACTGTGAAGCGCTTTGGGACCCCTCAAAGGGGGTTGGAAAGCGTTATATAAGTAAGTTCCATTTACCAAGCTCCAAACAAGAGATGTTTCAAGGAATTGCTGAGGCGACCAGCACGCGCTTCGGCATGTTAGGCTCTGCAGAGTAACCCGTCCGTGATCCGACACGGAGGTCGTGGGCATCGAACATCACTGCGTAGGGCCGTCTCTGGTGATACAATGAGCGAGGCAACAGCAGGTTCAATTGACGGCATGCGATCCAGGCCCGCTGCAGCTGGCTCATGCATGGCTGCCAACACTCTGGCATCCGTAGAGAGGCGCGCCCAGGTCCTTGGGTCACACCAGCAGCCATGCAACTCCTTCAAGTACTCCTCTGATGGAGGGACGGAAAATGAAGGAGGGGTCTGTCCGCGCCTGAAGAAGGCACTTCCCGGGGTGGACCCCTCTGGCTACGGGAAGTCCAGCTGCAGTTGCGCCAGGGCCAAGCATATGACATCCTGCATTGAGCCGTCACCTGACTCACTAACTGCGCTCTTAGATGGAGGAGAAGGACCAGTCACAGAGACCGACTGTTCTTCCTCATCACCTAAAAAATGAGAGGCAGAGGCAGCCAAGGACAATACATCTTCTTCCGCAGCTAGCTCAGGCATGGGTGGGGAGGAGAGTCCAGTCGCTGCCACTGTCTCAGCCCCCAGTTGGCGTGCCTGCAAAAGGGACTTCATTTCCGCTAATTCAGCGGACAGCCGCTCCACTCTTGTGGAAAGACCCTGATCAGACTTGGCTCGCTTCTTTCTAGGAGGGGCCACAAGGACCTCAGTCCGGCGCTTCGAGCACCTAGGTGGAGCCTCCTGCCCAGATGGCGGGAGGTCACTGCTGAGCTCGGGGCAGAGCTGGAGCGGCTGAGCCACTCTTACCCCGGCTTTACACTGCACGCGGCTCCGCCCCGCTCCGGTCCGCAGGTCGCAGCTGAACGAGTCCAATTCCCACTGCCTCCGCTCTTTGAGCTATTTGGCATCAAGGGAAATCATCTGACATACAACATGAGAACGTGTGCTGGTTTAACTGAAATGTGTGGCAGGAAAGCAGTCGGGTTCCAAATAGAGCCAGTAGGTGGAGGTCCATGTCTAGACCTCCCTCCTCTCATTGAATGCGACGAGATAGTGTTTAATAGAAATGAAATACCTACGCCTGAAGTCGCTCTGGCCCACGCTCATTTGAAACATCTCGCTCCTCTTATACCAAAGTATGATCCAGATGCTGAGATAGCAGTTTTACTGGGCAGAGACATCATACAAGTCCACAAAGCACGAAGACAAGTAAATGGACCCCCTAGTGCTCCCTTTGCCCAGTGCCTGGATCTGGGTTGGGTAATTGTGGGGGAAGTATGCCTCAACGCTCATAAACCAACTGTCAATGTCTACAAAACGCACATTCTCTCCAACGGACGTCCATCTCTCTTCACTCCTTGTCCTAACAGCATCAGCCTCAAAGAAAAACTATGCTACGGCGGGGAGCACAAGAATAACTCTGTTAAACACAGCTCAAAACTTCATGCAGCAGAAGAAAATCTCAGAGAGAAAGTTTTCGAGCGCACAGAGAAAGACAACCAGCGTGCTCTGTCTTTTGAGGATGAGACGTTCCTAAAGATAGTGGAAAAGACATGCTCAAAAGCCAGTGGAAGCAAGTGCAGGTCCTCGCCAATGAATTTTGGAGACGCTGGAGGGAGGAATATCTCAACACCCTCCAATCAAGACGCAAGTGGCATAGATCGCAACGCAACCTTCAGCCAGGCGACATTGTGTTGTTGAAACAACATCAAGCACACAGAAACGAATGGACAATGGCCATCATCACAACCACTTTTCCAAGCAGTTACGGAAAAGTCAGAAAGGTGGAAGTGAAGACATCATCTCAGGGCATCTCTAAGACTTATTTGCGTCCCATCTCAGATGTTGTTATGCTCTTAGAAACTGACGTGACTGATAAAAAGTAGTGGCATCAGTGACGCCAGGCGGGGAGTGTTCTGCCCAAGGCTGGAAGTTGGACATTTCTTAATAATTTAGTTTGAAAAATAAGAAAAAAGAACTTCCACAGTGTTGATCTATCTGTATTTTGTTTTGAAGGAGAATTTTGAGATGGCAGTGCATTGTGGGTAGCAACAGCAGTTAGAATGTTCCCTAACAACGGCAGTTAATCTTCCCTAGCAACAGAAGTTGGGAAAACGTTTTTGCAGAGAGAAATCCTGTCTGTTAATGTATAAATTTCACCTCCTGAGTCATCAATCTTTTCTTTCACCTCCGAAAGCAATGGCTGTAAGTTCAATCTGTGATCTGTTTGGTGTTATATGTTTTTACTAGTTTATTTTGAGATCGTTTTCTGAGTGTGGTTATTCCAGTAATTAGCCACGTCCCAATGTAATGGTCACGCTAATGTAGCTGTTTCTGTTTTTTGTTTGTAGTTTCACTCAACCTTTCATCGAGCTACCATACCCATAGGCGTAATTTACACGGGGGTTAGGGGGGTTTTGACCCCCCCAATAATTTGATCCGGTCATTTCAACCCCCCCAATAAAATGACATCATTTCGTCATTATACATATCTTACATCAATAATTGATTTTCTTTATTCATTCAAATTTTTTAGTAAAATTGCTGCATGTTTTTAAGCAAACTCCCTGAGGACTGACCCCCTCCCCTGCAAATAATTTGGTATCACCCATCCCACCGGCTACAGGAAGTCACGTGAGTCACGGAGCTGCTCATGAAGTTGCCCAGAAGTTTCTACATGCATGTGTTCGAAAAAGGCCTCCTTTGGTCGGACTGATTACTCTGGCTGCCCGCTCCCTGCTATGGATGAACAGGTAGCTGTTTTTGTTTGCAAGATACCACTCATAAACCACACCGCGGATTTTTAAATCCAGCTGATTTCACACTTGGTTCAGCTCAGGAGCCCGTCTGCTGTAGTGAGGTAAGAAATATATTTTTTAAGCGTTTATTTAACTAAATTTAAAGAAAGAAAGCTCCGGTTTGACCCGCCTGGCGCCTGCATAAAAATCAGCGAACTTTTTTTTTTTTAAATCCAGCTGATTTGAACATTTCGTTAAACTCAGGAGTACGTCTACTATCACCCATAAGTCAGCGAAGAAATACTGTATATTTTTAAGCGTTTATTTAGCTAAATTTAAAGAAAGAAAGCGTCCGGTTTGACCCGCCTGGCGCCTGCATAAAAATCAGCGAACTTTTTTTTTTAAATCCAGCTGATTTGAACATTTCGTTAAACTCAAGAACACGTCTTCTATAAAGTCAGCTTAGTAATATATTTTTTCTCGCAAAGAAATAATTGTTTTTACCGTGTTTCTTTGTGAAGTTCTTCGTACTAGCTGGGTCCTGTCGCCGCCATCTTGATCAGGACAAAGCTGACGCGTCGCGTGGAGATGACGCGTATCAGCAGGTTCTTCTCTGTTGGGCTCTTTTATGCAATCACAATTACTCTCCACATAATTGCATCATTTGGAACAATGCTTATATACTGCATAAAAACAAATCATTATATTTACATAATTGGGCTGAAAACAATATTAATTTGGTAAACCAATTACTCGACAGTAATGGTGAGTGGTATAATTATGATCAGTTTCTAAGTCACAATAATATAGATATTCCTCTGAGTGAATTTAATTTGGTCAGGAAGGCTATTCCAATAAGTTTACAGTCTTTAGCGCAAAACATACATCTTGATGAAGTGTATTTACTTGACTCAATCTCGATTGACGGAACTAGCATAATGCACAAGAAATTTACAAATGGATTCATCAGAACTCATTTAGAGGCTTTATCAGTTCCCATATGCAAATATAGATGGGATTATTTAAGCAAAAAAACATGGAATGGAATTTTTTTGTTACCTCATAAATATATACTCAACAATAAGATCAAAGAATTTTTATTCAAAGTTATACACAGATATTACCCAGTTAAAGATAACATTTGTCGATTCTTCTCTGATGTTAGTAACAACTGCTCTTTTTGTCAGAATGAAGGTGAGAGTATTGAACACTTGTTTGTAGAATGTCCTCATGTTGTAATATTTTGGTCAGATGTACAACGTTTCCTGACAACAAAAGTTAGAAAAAATATTGTTTTGTCTAAATTACAAATTTTGCTCATTTTCAACAATTCAAACTTCTCTTCAGAAGAGATATATTTAGTTAATCTTATTGTAATTTTAGCAAAATATTATGTCCACAAGATGAAATGGAGTGAAAAAAGCCCCTCATGGAATAATTTTAAAGAATCTGACTTAAAAACATACATTGCATCTATTGAAAAGCTTACTTTGAATAATCAGAAGCTTAGAAAAACAAGAACTATTTTCTCAAAATTTTATGTCTCATAATCTGACCCCTGTATGATATTGTTTATTGCATTGTTACTTATATCTTTATTTAATTTTTGCTTTTTGTTTTATTTTACTTTCTTGTAATGGACTCTGTTCTGTATGATATTTTTGGACTATTGTCAAAATTTGGTTCAATAAAAAAAAAAAAAATGACGCGTATTAAACACCGAAGCGTATAGTGTACAATTTTTTCGTGTTTATTGTTAATCACAACCCCCCCAATGTTAGACCTAAAGTTACGCCCCTGACCATACCTTTGTAAAAGGCGTAATAAAGGAGCAAGACGCTCAGCTTCCTGGCTCATGAGAATTGAGTTTGGCTTGCTGTTAATCTACGTTAACATACACAGCGTATTTAACACGTAGTGATAACAGTACATTAGGGCTTAGTGTATTTTTTTAGTTGATGTTTTTCTTAGTTAATCCTAGATGTTATAACTGTTTTTCTCTCACATTTTGTTGTTGGATGTAACTGGGACCCTGTGTACATAATGCTGCTGTTCAACCCCTCCTGAAAAAACCAAACCTCGACCCGTCAGTATTATCCAATTTCAGGCCTGTCTCCAGACTCCCATTTGTTTCTAAACTTCTAGAGAAAATAGTTGAGTCCCAACTAAAGTGCTTCCTGGAGGATCACGCTATCCCCGAGCTTTTCCAGTCTGGCTTCAAATCTCTCCACAGCACTGAGACTGCCCTACTGAAGGTTTTTAACGACATCTTTCTATCCACAGATACTGGTGACTCTGTGCTGCTTGTCCTATTGGACCTCACATCCGCTTTCGACACCATCGACCATGAGATCCTCATTGCTAGGTTGGAGCAGTGGGTGGGCATCTCAGGATCAGCCCTAAACTGGTTCAGATCCTACCTCTCTGACAGGTCTTTTTGTGTGTCCATCAATGATTTTACTTCTGCAGTGGCGGCTCTTAAATGGGGGGTTCCGCAGGGGTCCATCCTGGGTCCTCTCTTGTTCTCCTTATACCTGCTGCCACTCGGTGCTATTTTCCGGAAACACAATATACCTTTCCACTTCTACGCTGATGACTGTCAAATCTACTTCCCCCTAAGACAAAATGGTACAGGCTCTATTCAACCTCTGCTCGACTGCCTGGCTGACATCAGGGACTGGATGGCTTTAAATTTCTTAAGCTTCAATGATAAGAAGTCTGAAGCCATATTGTTCCTTCCCAATGACACAACCTCAAACCACTGCATTGACCTGTCTGCTCTACCCCTGTCCGAAAAACAAAAAGTCAAAAATCTGGGAGTGATAATGGATCCTTCCATGAAACTCAACAGTCATGTAAACATGATCGTCAAATCCTGTTTTTTCCAGCTGAGGCGTCTGTCTAAGCTGAAGCCCATATTATCCAAAAAGCACCTGGAGACAGTGATTCACGCATTCATTACATCTAGGCTTGATTACTGCAATTCACTTCTGTTTGGCGTCAGTCAAGCCACCATTGCACGATTACAACTGGTTCAGAACGCAGCTGCCCGATTTTTAACCAGCACACGCAAAAGAGAGCACATTACACCAGTCTTGGCCTCCCTTCACTGGCTACCGGTTCATCTTCGAATCCAATTCAAAATTCTCATGTATGTCTACAAATCGCTGAACAGTCTCGCCCCCGCCTATCTCTCGGATCTGATACACCCATATGTCCCTCCACGTGCTTTGAGGTCAGAGGATCAGGTACTCTTAATAGTTCCAGAAACTCGCCTTAAGCGCAGGGGTGACAGGGCGTTCTCTGTAGCAGGCCCAAGACTCTGGAACGAGTTACCGCTGCTCATCAAACAGGCCCCCTCCCTCTCGGTTTTCAAATCCCGGTTAAAAACTCACTACTACTCCATCGCTTTCAATGCCAGCTGATTTGTATTGGATCGTTTGATTTATGATCTGCAATGTTTTTATGTTTTTCGTGTTGTACTTCATTGTCTGTGTTGCCTGTTGCGTGTTTGTTTGTCCAGCACTTTGGTGTGGACTTGTTCCTGTTTAAAGTGCTTTATAAATAAAATGGTATGGTATGGTATGGTATAATCTCATTTCATCACATGCACCACATGCGTGCAAATGACAGTGAAGACTCTCTGACTCTGACATGCAACTTGAAATCATTGATTTGCAGTGTGATATAGAATTGAAGGACAAATTTGCCTCTGTGGGCTTGGCACATTTTACAAGTATCTCTTACCACGCTATCCTAAACTGACACTGGCTGCAAAAATGTCCATGTTTGGGACTACCTACCTGTGAGCAAGTTTTCTCACTAATGAACATTAATAAAACAGCTACGCTCAAAGCTCGATTTATGTGTTAACAATTGCTTCCTAGATGTGGAAAATGGATTTAACACTAGAAGTCCCAGGATTTTCGACCTCCCCCCAGAAGTCCTGAAAGAGGGTCAAAAGACCCTTAGTCCAAACCAACCATTAATGGGTCCACATTAGTGGGCCATTAACTGCCTTTTGTTATAAATATGCGTGCACACAACTCAGACACCCCCACCACACCAGACTGCACAAACTGCATTCCAATGTTTCCACCAGGTAAGTAAGACTCTGCTTGCACTTCCCCCCTTAGTCAGAAGAGAGGCCCTGACCTGAATTCACACATAACAAACCCTGAAGTTATCTCACAGTTGAACATTTTGGGACATCCACTGAACGGAAAGCTTTGTCTGCTCCAGAACAGTTTTATGCATGAAATTGTCTCATTCTGCTGTGCTGACTATCCTGTAACTTTGATGTTCTGTCAAATAAATTATTTTGCTTACCAGTAGTCTCTCTCCTTGTCCTTGGCGCATGTATATACGGTGCGTGCCGGCACATGCAGGTGGCCCATTGCTGTGTTCTAAAACATGCTTGACCTATTGTTGTCTGTCACCTGACGGACAGACACAGGTCACATGACATGAAGTCAACTGACGGACCGACACTGGTCACTCGACATGAGGTCAACAGACGGACCGACACAGGTCACACGGCATGAGGTCAACTGACGTACCAGCATAGGTCACATGACCTGAGGTCAACTGACGGACAGACACAGGTCACATGACCTGAGGTCAACTGACTGACCGACACAGGTCACATGACCTGAGGTCAAGTGACGGACTGACACAGGTCACATGACCTGAGGTGAACTGACGGACCAACACAGGTCACATGACCTGAGGTCAAGTGACGGACCAACACAGGTCACATGACCTGAGGTCAAGTGACGGACCAGCACAGGTCACACAACATGAAGTCAAGTGACGGACCAACACAGGTCACATGACCTGAGGTCAACTGACAAAATGACACAGGTCACACGACATGAAGTCAACTGACGGACCGACACAGGTCACACGGCATGAGGTCAACTGACGTACCAACATAGGTCACATGACCTGAGGTCAACTGACACAACGACATAGGTCACATGACATGAAGTCAACTGACGGACCGACACAGGTCACATGACCTGAGGTCAACTGACGGACCGACACAGGTCACACGACATGAGGTCAACTGACGGACCGACACAGGTCACATGACCTGAGGTCAACTGACGGACCGACACAGGTCACATGACCTGAGGTCAACTGACTGACCGACACAGGTCACATGACCTGAGGTCAACTGACGGACCGACATAGGTCACACGACATGAAGTCAACTGATGGAACGACACTGGTCACTCGACATGAGGTCAACTGACGGATCGACACAGGTCACACGGCATGAGGTCAACTGACGTACCGACACAGGTCACATGACCTGAGGTCAACTGACGGACCGACACAGGTCACATGACCTGAGGTCAACTGACTGACCGACACAGGTCACATGACCTGAGGTCAAGTGACGGACAGACACAGGTCACACGGCATGAGGTCAACTGACGGAC